>OX155961.1:24510691-24640691 GCA_944548615.1 Micropterix aruncella
TATATATATATATATATATATATATATATATATATATATATATATATATATATATATATATATATATATATATATATATATATATATATATATATATATATATATATATATATATATATATATATATATATATATATATATATATATATATATATATATATATATATTTTATTTTTTATTTTATTTTATAAAATTATCCAAAACAATACAATTGATTTTTGCGAAGCAGATAAGATTGCATTTGTGTGGATTTTATCCCCCCACTAGATTGTATATCTGTTCTGGGGTGATAGTATTTAAGACTTCTCTTTAATCATAGTGACTTCACTTTCTTTCTTTTTTTTCATTCCGATCGCTCATTCATTCTTATAAATTTTAAGGTTATTATAAATATATAAATGTGTATATAAATAAAGAACTATTATTAAATAAAGAAAAAGAAAATATTTAAGTTTATAGATAAGTAAAATAAATAAATATATAGATTAATATATAACTAAATTGACCAATAAATTAAGTAGCCTAAAAAGGTTTCTTACTGTGCACATATACTTGTGAATTTAATTAATTAATATAATATTATCATTTTTTTTTTAAACATAATCAACCGAAAAAATATTTTTATTATCAAGTATCAGGTGACAGATATGGACCGAAGTTTGATCCCTCAAATTATCAACCGATACCAGTACCTGATGTTTTAGAAAAACTTGTAAACTCTGTAATCATCTAGAAACCAATCACATGTCATCCGAAAACCAATACGGCTTCAGATCCAAAAATGGGAACACAAGATGCAGTACTAAAAATGTCAGAGCATATCACTAGGTATGTAGACGCCAACAAAAAGTGTATTACTGTACTTCCCGACCCCGCGCAAGCCCCCGACACAGTATCCCATGAAATGCTCCCAATGAAACTTGGGAAATATGGTATTACAGGTATCGAACTAAACTGGTTTCGCAGCTGTATTGGATCCCGAAAACAGCGTACCCGGGCAGGCGATTCACCCAGTAATAGTCTCCACAATAATCATGGGGTCCCACAAGGAAGCACTCCTGGACCGACTCCCCTCTCACTCTACACAAATGGGCCCTGTGAAATGGGCGTTGACGCAGATATACTATCCCACGCCGACGATACTGCCCTCCCACTCGAATCGAACAGTTGGGAAAGTGCATACAACAAGGCAGCTACCGCAATGAAAAGTGTCAAGGGCTGGCCTGACCACAATCTGTCAACGCCGAAACGTAGATAAAACAAGCTTGTAGCCTTCAGCATAGATGCTCGTCAGCGTTTAATATATATATATATATATATATATATATATATATATATATATATATATATATATATATATATATATATATATATATATATATATATATATATATATATATATATAGCCTTCAGCATAGATGCTCGTCAGCGTTTAATATATATATATATATATATATATATATATATATATATATATATATATATATATATATATATATATATATATATATATATATATATATATATATATATATATATATATATATATATATATATATATATATATATATATATATATATATATATATATATATATATATATATATATATATATATATATATATATATATATATATATATATATATATATATATATATATATTAAACGGCCACACGGCCAAACTACGCTAACAACCTTTCTTAACGACCTAAATAATTTTGGCCCTTTCACTCATAACATTTCTAAATCACAAATTACTTTCTTAGATGTTGATTTAACAATTTCCGAAGGTAAAATTAAAACCGCGATTCATATAAAACCTACTAATAATGAACAGTATTTACACTTTGATAGCTGATCCATTTCACACCAAGAGATCCATTCCCTATTCAATGTCCACTTGCGGACACCGTTTAGTTAACGACAAAGAAAATTTAGATAAATATCTCAATAATCTAGATCAATCTCTTCTTGAAAGAAAATACCCTGCTTCTCTATTAGATAAGCATATTCTATACTCTGAAGTTAAATATATACCAAAACCTAAAATTTCTATAAAAATAATAAAAAAATAATTCTTAACACCACTTATTTTCCTGGTGCTGAGAAACTGCGACATATATTATCTGATTTATTCCCTATCATTTCTAATGATGCATCCAATAAGGATCTCTTAGATTCACCGCCAATTTTATATTTCCGCAGATCACCTAATATTAGGTCAATATTAAACAACACCAAAAATAATCAAAATTTCTCTTTAGGTAATAATAATTTTGGCCTTCAACCGTGTGGTCGTCCATATTGTAAAACTTGTCCTCTGTTAGATCTAAGTCCTTTTTTTACCAGTCCTAATACTACTAATAATTACAGGGTTCCCTTTCATTGCAGTTGTATTTCAAAAAATATAGTATATCCACTTCTGTGCAGGACTTGCGATGCCTTTTATATCGGTGAAACAACAACACCACTTAATATTAGACTAAATAATCATAAGGCTAGTCTAAGAAATGAAAGCCAGCTCCCAATATATTTGCATGCCAGGGCGCATAATTTAACTTTTGATCAATGTTTTAAAGTTAAAATAATAAATTACCTTGGTGATAATTCAAAAGAAAGGGATGTCAAATCTTGGGAATTGGCTTTTATTTATATTTTAGGCGCTTGCAAAGGTTTCGGTCTAAATAAAGAAAATTATAAGGTTTATCATATTATCATAATCGTCAAATACTTTTAATTTTTATTTATCATTCATTTAAAAATAACGTTTTGCACGGTTGGTTATGATATACTTTAACTTATTAATTTAAATAATTATTTATTTCTTTATTTATTATTAAATATACAAATATATTAAATAATTTATGTAATATATAAAAATATATTAAATAATTTTAATCCTTTTATTATTGAATATACTAAGAATATCTTCTAAGATACAATACCCTGACACCCTAGCCTAATTACGTGTTCCTCCATATAATTTTCACGTCGAAGAATATTACCTAATAAATATAAAAAATAATGACCGGCACACAGGCCGGTTTGTTTTGCAGCCGCGCACAGTGGTTTCGAAAGAAACTCTAAAAGATTTTCATACTATCCTAAACAACAGTCTACCCTAAACAACGGCGGCTGAAACGTCGCCAAAATGTCGGATGCTATTAAATTCACGCGGTAAATTCGTTTTTTATCTTATTTATAATGTCAAATAACCGCGATAGTCTCCGATTTCATGATTTTCGTACTTTTAAAATAAGATACTTTTTTGTATTGTACAAAATACTTGCTTAATTTATAGTGAATTCAATAGGTACCACCTGCGGTCGTAAAATATAAAATAATAATAATAATTTTTAAATACCTTGGCTGTATTGTGAATGATCAAGAGACCATAGTGTTGAAGTCAGATGTCGCATCGAACAAGCTAGAGATTGATATAAACTTTTTATTCAATTGGCGCCAATCGAGTCACTCCTATGCGAGCTGTTAATGCAAGAGGATCGCACAAGGAGTTGCCTACTCTAAGGGAACAATAAATACGTGAACGAGAGAAAATCTTCAACCGCAGTGCATTGACACTGATCGTTCTTAGCGGACCACTCGTAGAGAAATTTCAATTTCATTTGGCACAATGCAATAGCTATTTTAGCACTACATGACTGATTTTAGTATGAATTTATTTAATAAATTAATTAAAGTATTTAAACATTGACAAAGTATATATCTCTTAGTAATATTTAAAATAATTTACATTTATTCATATTAATTAAAAAATTCACACGGTTGATATGAGAATTATGTGTACTGCTGTCGCCCAAATAAGTGTTAGGACTCGTTCCAAGGCAGCGTTTGTATGTTTATATATTGTGTCCTTATCTATAAAATTGCTGTTCTCTAAAGGAAATTTAAGGCCAAAATATTGTATAAAAAATATATAATTATTAATTAGAAAAATTGACCCCTATTATCTAGGCAGATTTTTCATTTTAATGGGAGTTGCTTAATTCCTCTGTTGTAAAACTCGTGCAGAGGATCCAATGAATGCCTTGAAGACGTTTTTCTTTTACAGAAAACTCTCTTAAAGCAAGGTCTGGCAAGTATGGTGGGTGAACAAGTGTCTCCAGCCGCAACTCCTGCAACTTTGCGACTGTTTGCAGTGAAATATATGGTTATACGTTGTCATGCAGAAGCAGTGGCTAGGAGCGATTGACCAGGCCTGCTTATTTAATCACGAGCTCCTCCATCACTGTTTTCAGTTATTAACAGTACACATTTACGGTAACTGTATTGCTAGATTGCAAGAAGCTGTAATAGAAAACACCGGCACAGGATCTCATATTTGAAAATAATACAAATTTTCAGTTTTGCTATGGTTGCACAAACGAAAATATTTGAGCAAAACAAAACGACGGAAACACAAATAAATAGCTGATTCCTAAACAAAAATAATATGGCCTTGAATTAAGATTTATTTGAATTTGAAATTCCAACTTAAACCCAAGTTATCCAAGTTTAAAATGGCCAGTGTGGAAAAACAGCAATTACATAGGCGAGGACCACCCAATATTAGACGTATAATACCATAACTATTTACAATTAAGTTACAACTTATAATAACTAAGTAATAATCATAAAATCAAATAATTAAAATCGGTTTAATTTTTTAAAAAATATTATTATGTATAAAAGTAACCAAAATTAACTAATAAGGAACAGTCATAAAAATAGTCAAGGGTAATATTTAATATAAGACTATCTGGATTAAATTAATTTGTGAATATTTTTCAGGGTGTCATGCTTCAATAAGGAATCAATATTAGCTTTAACAATTATAGGAAAATAAGGGAAAGCAAATATTACAAAAAAAGTTAAGGAAGTATTTGTTACAGTTGATAGAGAATCAAGTTAATTACATGAGAAAGGTATTTCATGGAAATCCCATTGCCTAAAATGTTTCAGAAAAGTTTTAAATATATATCATTTTTGAAGGGAAAAAAATAATGATCACTTAATGATTATTAAGGCAATAAATAATAAAAATATTACATTTAATAGGCATTTATGTACATAATACAGTTTCTATCTAAGGCCTAATTTATTGTCGAAAATTTTACATCCATTTCTATAAATCTGCATAATCCACCCTGGGATTATGCTGATGTTGCAAACCTTAATACGCATGAAGCAATTCTTGGCAATCTACTTTGCTAACTATGTTTTTATAGGTCTGATTATTTCTTTACATAGCCAAAGTTAAACTTTTGATTGAAGCCCTTATGTTCTCACGAGCATTCTACAAAGGTCGGTAAGACATGTTCACAGGTAATAAGGCAGTCGCAAAGTTTCCGACTATCCCATAGGTCAGTAGTTAAGAATATTAAAATAAGAAAATATCCCACTAGAGATAATTTTAGGCGAACTTCTGTGCGAGACGGGCGGGTAGCACCCTTACGCGCATGCCCCATCCTCGATGAAGCGAGTCGTAGAGCGTCGTAGCGGTCGTAGCGGGTGTAACGGGCGTAGAGGGGAGGCAGCGCCACGAGCGGTGCGCTACGAGGCTACGGGCACACAGTGACTAGGCGGGTGTACGTCTTTCTGCACGGATTTCCCGCTAGTTTTCACCGGTTTCCGGTTTTTCAGGTCAAGCTGACGTCACGGCATATAAACCGCGGATAACCGGCAAGTACAGTTTGTTATTGAGTGCTGATCCCTCGGACACTTACCCAACCATTAAGTGATATCTTTTCGTAACTTACACAATATACTTAAATAACAGGTAAAAATGGATAAATATGACAGTGAGAAAGTTCAGTGTTTATTAAAATATAGCAGAAACTATAATATGTGTTACTATAAACTGACGGGAAATTGGAAAACGCAAGTGGTAAGTTACTGAATTTAATTTCAAAATATTCTGTGGGCGAAAATATATCAAAAATTACATCACGGTATTTTAATTTTTAATTTTGGTTTCTTTAGATACGATTTGAAAAAATATCTCATGATAATAATTTAAAAATATTGTTATTTCAATATTACAGTTATATGTTGTAGTGTAATTTTTTAAAATACGATAGTATAATTTCGTTTTTATTAAAAATAATAGTATTTCTTTTAATTAGTTGTGCCATTACTATAGTTATTCTGTAATAGGACATTTTTGCAAGATTTTTTTTGACAAACCAACCCAGATCACTAGATATTTACCAATAATGGTAAAATGAATATTTCAAATATAAATTTGTTTTTCTTAATTGAATTTTTGTGATTATTTTAACATTAAGAATGTTTTCATTACCAAATATATACATTTAGTTACTTTAATCGTAGCACGATTAATAGAGTATTTATTTTATGGTATGGAACCGCGACCGTGTCTTAATCTATACTAATATTATAAAGAGGTAAAGTTTGTGACGTTGTAGGAAGTAATCTCTGGATGTACTGAACCGATTTCGAAAATTCTTTTACCAATAGAAAGCCACGTTATTTTTGAGTGTCATAATCTATATACCTATTAATCCGAAAAATTAAAAGAATTTTTCGTGGTAGTCGGATTTCCAAAGGAAGTCGGAAAATAAGCGGTCGAACGAAAAAGTTTCTAACTAACGCTGCCTTAACGATGAGAGATATATAATTAAGTTTTAGAGAAAAGTTGTAGAGCTTGATAATGCCTACAAAAATGGCAGCGAAAGCATTTGTCTAACTTTTATATTTAAGTCACAAAAAGTAGTATTTTATATTAAAAAAAATAATTTAATTCGTTAGGTCTTGTTTATTGGTCATATTATCAACAATTATGAATTCTTGTCAAAATAAGTAAATTTATCGTGTCAAGCGTTTAAAACAAAAGACTTTTCCCTTTTACAGCATAAATAGTTAAAGAGATAATACGACAGGTATGGAACCGCGACCGTGCCGTAATCTATACTAATATTATAAAGAGGTAAAGTTTGTGACGTTGTAGGAAGTAATCTCTGGATGTACTGAACCGGTTTTGAAAATTCCTTTACCAATAGAAAGCCACGTTATTTCTGAGTGTCATAAGCCAAATTTTCAGTAGATAATCATTATTTATCTAAACTGAAGTATTGGCTATAAAATTCAGTTTCTTTGTGTGCACTTGGAATCAGAGGCCGGTAAACTTTTTTTGATCGATAGGTTTTATTTTCAAACTTTTCCCTTACGTATATTACACACTTTTTTTTTATGTTATAACGTACGATTAGTAATCCAATCGCGTTATACCAACACAAGAAACAAGAGCGCCATCGAGTTTATTTAAAACGCGAAAAAGAAAAAAATACTATAGGTTAGGTTATGACCGAAAAATAAAAAAACAACCACAGGGTCGGGGAAAGGATTTGGTTTGGCACTAAATTTGGCAAAACGGAGAATAAACCTTCGCAATTTTAAAATAAAACTACAAATTTAAAGTTAGAAAAACAAGATCCTTTAATCAGCAGGTAGTTCCTCCTATCTCCTCTTCAGACATGTGGTACATTTTCCAGTTCAAATGGACATCCAGGCGAGAAAAAAACAGGGCACGGTGGGCCGATTTACAGATGAATTTACATTGGAATATAAAAAGGCGGCACAGGCAAAAACACGCTGTGACCAAAAGAAAAACCCCCATTACTACAAAACTCGTTTATCTAATTGAATCCCGAAAAGAATTAAACGCTTACCAGAAAATAGGACCTTGTTCACATCACTTTAAAATGCTGCACTTCAAGTGCCTTAACCGCGGCGGATTATTCCGCTTTTAGCGAGTTTTCAGTCGCCCGGCGCGAGTGAGAAGTACTCTTTCTCGCGCCATCTTGGAAAATATGACCCCCTCAATTACTGTGGCTAGGATGGACAGACTGGACTGCCTGCAGTTATACCAACTTTAGGAGATTAAAAAAAAACTCATAGCTACTCATTTTCACTAAAATAGTAATATTTTATGTAATATTTATTACATTTATAAAAATTCTTTTGAACTTGATTTTTTTAAAGTAAATCTTTTGTTTTTTTTTGTCATGGCAAGAACACCAGAAGGGTCACTTTTTATTGGGCCGTGCAATACGAATATTTCTATTATGACAGATCCAATGTCAAAGCTTTTAGCAATTTTTATTGTTTTGAAGATATGTTTTGAGATTTTGAACCATGATTCCGAAACAACTCAAAAACTGAGTAAGACCAATATTAAAAAAAACACGAGAAATATAAGCGAAACATGTTGCAATGCGTGCAACATGTTTTTGAAACATAACATGCCACGCAAATTTGGATTTTTGTTACAATGTAAGTATATTAATGCCATAAGTCTAATATCTGAAACCGAGATTTCCGCATATCAAATCTTGGCTTCGAAGGGTTAATGAATGGGTGGTAAGGTGGACGCTCACATGTGACAAGACAGCTGTCCTAAGCCTACCACAGCTGGTCATTAACCTGGAGTCCACCGATCACTCCCCAGAAGTGTAATAATAGTATTAAGTCGGGCCCGACTCCAGTCGGTAAATTCCACAGCAGCCAGGTTTGTATTTTATTTATTGTTAGTAAAAATATATTCGCAAAATCGGCTGTACGATAATATGTAATAGTATCACGCACTAGCGATGTTTAGTAAGTATCTAGTTTTATTATAAAATCTTATTATTGTTCAGTAGTTTATCATAAAAGTACCACTTTACAGTTGAAATAAACGACTTCCGAATGACAAATTGATAAATTTTTATCACAAAGATTTATTTCCAGAAATTAACAGATTAGGATTTATAAATAAAAACAAGACCTAACTTAATTGGATCATACAAGATTGTAGCAATAATGTGGGATTATTTTTGTTCTAACTTCGAGACGTAATGAATATAAAGTGACATAAGAAAATACTTCATTTTATATTATAAAAAACTAAGGGAAAAATAAATTGAGTTAAAATTGTAAATATAATAATAAATAAATAAAATAAACAAACAAAAGAAATCCAGTTACAAATATTCAAATTAATCAAGCAATCCTGGGCCTATCATATTTAAAAACAATATATTACGCTATATGCCAACCAACAATGACATACGGTATACTTGGATGGGGAGCTTACGGAAAAACCCTCCTCCAGAAAGTGAACGTTGTCCAAAAGGTAATAATCAGAATCATGTCAAGGAAGACTAGGCGTTACCCGTCTGACGACCTGTATGTTGAGGCACAATTGCATGATGTGAGGCAGTTGTATTGCCTCAAAGCAATACTTCAGCTTAAAAACAACAATGGAGACGAATATTGTGTTTCTCCGGAAAACAGGGAGAGATAGGTCGTTATAAGGGAATCTTTGAAGTGCCGAAACGTCTAACGTCTTTCGGACAACGTCATTACAGCTTTCTTGCTCCAAGAACGGTTAATATCATGAGTAAAGAGAACATATTAAAATTTAGCAACAACCAACAAAAATATCACCTTACATTATGGTTAATAAACCTTGGTAGGAGAGATACGGAGAAAATATTCATCACAATTTTAAAATAAATAAATATATTTATTTTCTATATATTTTATATACAATGTTTAGTAACTTTTATATATTATAAGTTATTATTATAAATGATTATTTATTATTTCTGTTATATGTTATTATTATTATTTTTATTATTATACATTATTATTTAGTATTACTTGTTTATAGTTCTAATATTATTTTGGTGTAGTGAGAATTTTAACTTGATTTGATTCACATTTTTTATTTTTATTTTGGAAGTTATGTAGTTTATAATCATTTGTATTGGTGTTTTCCTTAGAACAGGCTCTGCCTAGTTAGGAGCAACACAATCTATGTTAAGTGCTATCGGTGTAATTTTTTTGTGGACCAATAAATAAAAAATAATAAATAAAATAAAATTGTATTAAGAAGAGTACTATAATATTATGATATAATTAGGTGTTTTATTTAAAAACGCTGATTGTTAAAAAATCAGAGTCCTCCGTCGTTTAGTTTATCGATCAGTATGTTACCAGTCTTTTATAACGGCCGTTATTTTTAATAGTTGTGGCCAAGGCTAGGTGTGTATTAAAGACGCTTTGGAGTTTATATATATATATATATATATATATATATATATATATATATATATATATATATATATATATATATATATATATATATATATATATATATATATATATATATATATATATATATATATATATATATATATATATATATATATATATATATATATATATACCTATATATATATATATATATATATATATATATATATATATATATATATATATATATATATATATATATATATATATATATATATATATATATATATATATATATATATATATATATATATATATATATATATATATATATATATATATATATATATATATATATATATATATATATATATATATATATATATATATATATATATATATATATATATATATATATATATATATATATATATATATATATATATATATATATATATATATATATATATATATATATATATATATATATATATATATATATATATATATATATATATATATATATATATATATATATATATATATATATATATATATATATATATATATATATATATATATATATATATATATATATATATATATATATATATATATATATATATATATATATATATATATATATATATATATATATATATATATATATATATATATATATATATATATATATATATATATATATATATATATATATATATATATATATATATATATATATATATATATATATATATATATATATATATATATATGTATATATATATATATATATATATACATATATATATAGTGAAGAAAAATTCTAATAACTCGTTAAGGCGACGTACTACTTAAAAAATAAACCGTATCTGAGTTTTTAAGCCCCGCCTACTTACCCCCTCCCCTCGCGACGGGGCAGGTGTTTATTATGTTGACTCATCTCGCAGCGATATTCACTCGCTATCGATGTCTGGACTAAACACACTAGGTATACACTATTGCAATGGGATTTATATTTTGGGATTATGCAAGTGTCATGTACCTACGCTGGTGAAGAAGGCTACGCTTTATCATCATCTAAACTTGAACATTATATTACTTTCCCGGCTGCCACTGGTAGGGAAGGTGTTGTGATCGTGCGGAAAAAAATGTTTAGATAACGATAGAGATGTCCATTTTGAGGTCCACCAAGATGATTAAGACCATTTTCAGAGAAATGTATGTCTGTTTGCCTGTATGTAATCTCTCACGATAACTGCCGAGCCGTTGAACCGATTGAGTTGAAATTTGGAACATAGGGATAGTATCACCCTGGAATGCGCCCATTAGATTTTGGCTGTCAACTGTTAAACCAAACTATCACTGTCAAAAATTGACAGAAGCCATATCTTACAGAATTTCATTTGCGATATGTCATTTGAAATCCCCTGAAAAACTGTATTAAGAAGAGTCACCTGTCACTAATTAATTTTCGACATTTTAAAATTATTTTAAATGGTGATAGATGACAATTGGAGAAATGCCGTTAACTGTTTTGGATACAGTTTTCCAAGGGCTTTTAAATGACATAAATCGCAATTCATGTTCCGTGAGATACAGCTTTAGTATTTTTTTGATAGTTGTAGTGACAGTTTTTGATAGTATTTTTTGGCAGAAAAAACATTTAGAATCGAATTAAAAAACAACATTGTGTATCGAACTATTTATTCGCGGTATAATAGTTCTTTGAGGAGGACATAACGACACCCATCGCCTTGTACATTATCATTAAAAAATTATTTAATTAAAAAGTAATATAATTTATTTTTAGATACTGTAAGCACATCATTGTAAACTTTAAAGAAATACACATCATTAAAAATAAATAATTATTAATTAAAATATAAAATCATTAAGACAAAAAATCATGAAGACATTTCTGGTTGGCAAAGTAGTCTGTTATTTCTGAGTAGATACATAAATATTAAATATAAAGAGACGAATAAATACATTTAAAATTGCGCAGTACATTTGAGACTTCCTTTTTGTAGCCTTGACAGTGTCGCTTTGTAGTGGTGCGCCGACTTTTGTAATTAAAATTCATCAAATGATAATACATTTTCAAAAGCCTGTTCATCATTATTAATTAGATCTGTACTCAGCACAGATTTGGAATATCGTGTACTTTTCGGTGGCTCTATATTGCTTGTGCTTTGGTTTGGAGTGTTATTGGCAAGTACATTCTCTGTGAGTTCTTTGCTCACTTTGTGATGGAATCACTGAAAACTAACTACCGCTTAAGCGTTGGACAAGGGAGAGGAACCGATTTCTTTCGTTTTATCGTGTCGTTTCTTTTATTTGCTTCTTTCAAAGTGTATTCAGGCTCCCTTAAATCCATATTCCTTCATACTCCTGGATCGATAATTTCAGGTAATACACAGTCCATATAAAAACAAACAAGTTTTTTCCATGACATTTGTCCAAATCAAATCATTCGTCTGTATATATTCGGTTTTGAGGAGATCGTTTTTACCAGACCAAAATGTAAATAGGCACACTTCCTTTCCAGTTATATGTATCGTTCCAGTTACAGTTTCTTTCCAGCACACTTTCTTTAAAGTTATCCACAATACCACAGATAGTTCATACCTTGTTGAAAACTTACGTTTTTTCGTTCCTCAGCGATTAATTCGCAATTCACGCACGTTTGAGGTATCTCGTGCCAATACCAACTACGGGAAACATTCCATCGCTTATGGGCTGATATGCACGTACGACTCTTGTTTCTCCACCATCGACATTTTCAACCTCAACCAACCGACGTTCGTTAAAGAATTATTCAAATCAATTGCACCTAACGAGCTTGTTAATACCTATAGTAATTAGTTATATACTTTCTATACAACAAAATAAAATTCGAAATTTAAATTCTAAGTACCAACATATTTTAAAATTTTCTCCCCTCTAAATAATAATTAAATAATAAATTTTAGTGATTATAGTGCAATTCTATAGTCTGGATTAACTCGCGGTTAACACGGGACGCGTCCCGAAGGATCTGATCGGTCTGAGCTGTTCACTTTAAATATTCGACCAGCGTGTCTATGGAAAAGTCGACCATCGAAAACAAGCGAGCTGTAGTTACTGGCTGAAGGCAGATCGACTTTGCTGAAGATACATCGGAGGACTTACTGAAGGTGGTGGTGGATTTGATTGACCAGCCACCTTTCGAAGACTATATGCAAAGACTCTCAGAAGGAGGTTACCGCAAGGTATAAGGACGATCAATTGTGCGCTGGCAGCTTAGAAGGATTACGAGACTCTTGTGGAGGCGATAGTGGTGGACCTCTGCAAGTGGCGATAGCTGACAACCAATGCCTTTTCAACATAATCACCGTTACCAGTATTGGAAAGAGCCCTTGCGGAAGTGCCAAGGGACCTGGCATATACACTGCCGTGAAGAGTCATGTGAAATAAATGGCGTTTTAGGAGTATGTCTACCGGCGAAAAATTGTCCAAAAACTGAGGGGGATTTGCCAAAAGGGAAACTATCACAATTTTGTATAATGTCGGAACAAGAGACTGTATGCTGTATTCAACACAGCCCCATGAGCAACAACACGAGATCATCAGAAAACCAGGATAAATCCAATAATGCATCTTCTATATCACCGCCTACTACAACAACTACCAATAAGTCACCGGTCATCTCTACAATAGCTCCAGAAAAAACTCAAACATCACCACAAGCCATAACTACCAATTTCATAAATGACAGTGTGAAAAACGAACTAAATCCGAAAAAATAGCTCTGCAATATTGAGTAAAAATTTAACAATGACAGTCATTGCTGCGTTAGCGATTAATTGATTTATTTTATTTTATCTGCATCCAAACTTTTCTCTGGTCGTAACGGTCTCCGTTCCATCGGGTTCAGAAGAGGGAGGAAGAGAGAGTGCACCCGTGGTCGCGCGCCCACCTGTGCACTATAATATAGCCTGCGCACTTGACTGCTTCCGAACAGTGGACTCTGAGAAGACTAAAGAAGTCACTAGAATCTACAATGCAGTCGCTGTGGCCGAACACGGCTAGAAGGATATATATACAACATATCAGTAGCTACCACAAATATTTATAAATATCTATAAATATTTATTATATATCTATAAATACCTATAAACATCAATAAATATCTGTATTTATATATCCACTATACGACCTATCTATATCTTTATTTATATCTATATACATATACACATACCATCGTCTAACTCCTTCTTCCTAATCACTTCCAATTCCCTACCTCTCCCATCGGTTTTCTATATATTTTTTATATTTAATATGAACTTTGTTTATTTTATAATTAATTTTTAAGTGTAATATGCTGAAATCCAAATGTGTAATAAACGATTATAGGCGTAATGTTTTTCTTTTTTTTCTACATTTATGCACACGTATGTATATTGTATGCGCTGTATTTTTCCAGAAATAAAATAAAAAATAAATAAATAAAAAGAAATTATATATGGACCTGTCCTTGAACTTGAACGTACCAGTGATGTTTGATGCTGATTTCAAGTTTTCCATTTTTCTGTTTCCAAAATGTCACTTTTCTTTTTCTTGTCGCTTCCGTTAACCAGATTCTATGCGCTGTAATGGGAAATTTGACTTCAAAAATATAATCATCAGATATTCCATCTGGAGAAGCTCCCAAAAATGGAAATTTAGGGTCAATGAATAATCCACATTGCTGAATTTCCACTTTTTCTAGACATATTTTTCATTCTAGTGCAGTTGTTTCATATTCTTTTCCATGGCAAATTGATGCTACGTTGCTCAAATCCCATTTTCAGTCATGGATTTAACTAAATTGGCGCATTTTGTGTGTTGTTAACTATTGACAATTTTGCCAAAGTTAGACGCAGTTACCATTTTTCTTCGTAATTCCAACCACTCGCTGCTTTCACCTTGAATAACCGTAAGTTTTTCAATTCGCAATCGATCATTTTTCTATTTTCCAATTCTTGAAATAACAGAGCTTTGCTTTTTTCGAATATTTCTGATGGAACATCGGGTTGGTTGCAATGTTCTCCATAATGCGAATTATTGTTTTTTTTTTTCAAAAAAACTTTCTGCTTTTATTTCTTTTATAAAGAATGGATTTACTTAAATGCCTCTGTCTTCTTTATTCCACTTTTGATATCCTGCCAGAGGGACTTTTGCCTATATATTTTTTATGTAATCTTGAGAGTGGCTGTTTTGTATTAAATGATATAACTGCCGCATTACATCGCGCTTGGTAAGACTGCTTTTGGATGTAATTTGTCCTCTTACCACCAATAAATTTTGCAATGATGCCGTTAAACCTTTCGAGAACATTACTATCTACAGCATGAATTAGGCTTCTTGCATGTATTGCTACCTACGTTTTAAGTTATGTAACGTATTCTTTCCCAAATAATGTCACCCATCAAACAACTCATTGCATCCAGTGTTTCATTTTCCGACAAACAATTTTAAAAACTTCTACATTTATCATGGTTTCCAAATGCATCTATCGGGGCGTTCAAAATGTCATTATACAGGCAATCAATTTTCTCATCAATTGAAAAGTTTTGACATTTATTATAAGCTACTGCTGATGTAATATTTCTTCGCATTTTTAGTTTTTTTTTTCACAGACATTACAAGTTGAATAAAAGCTTTTAAAAAGTAGATACCTACGTTTTGTTTTTTAAATTACAATTCTGCCTATCTGACGGTTTTCTATATTAGAACGGTCAGAATCGTAGCCTAATAGTATATTATATTTATACATGGTGTATAGCTCTGTCATATGGCTCTAACGCAAATGTATTGGCATTATTTACTGTCCCCTTATATATGACACATTTTGACTCGCGGGAAGCAAGCTGAAGTGGCGCACTTGTTTTAAACTCGCATAAGATCACACCGGTCGTAGGTTCAAAACCTACCGATATGTATATTTTTTTTTTGTTTTTATACATAAAGAAACATTGTTATCAAATAAATGAACACTTTTTATTAAAAAAAAGTAATATTGTAAATTAAAAAAATAAAAAAATAAATATTAAATATTATTTTACTTATTATTGTTTCTATTTTTCAACATATGATTTATCATGTTTTTAAACCTCTTTCATTTACACGGTGAAATAGCCATCTAAAACCGATATTTTTTTACTTCTCATCTCCGATCCATCGAAATGTCAATTTGGTAATAATAAGTCATGAAACAGAGCGTCGCGAACGCAACCGCATATGTCGGCCTTCGAAGCCGAAATGAACCACGTTTCTAAGAGCCAATAACATTTCATTATAAAAGGTTGGCTGTTATGCCATTTGAATCAGTAATTGATCCCCACATAAGAACCATATTGACCCAATGTCGCTTGCGGCATTTTGAATGCCAGCGCGTCGTCGCGAGAAGAGCGCGCTCATCTCATTGTATGACAAAAATAATATAAACGGGCTCTGCAAAATATTATTTTTAAAATATACTGATATTTTATTTGAAAAAAAATAATCGTCAGTACTACAAGTTTATTGTACATAGTTTATGTAAAAAAAAACAAACTTGAAAAAAACACACAGTAATAAGTAATATTTAACAGTGAATATGGATGAAAGTTACACTTTTTATATATTTTTTTTTAACAAGAAAAACTTATTTTTTTAAATTTATGCGAAAGCATTCCTCTTTACAACTATTGTTAAAATGCCGTAGTATTTTTTTTGAGTTTCTTGATCGTGCAGTTTAGTGTGAGGCACGTTTCAAAAAATGCTCTAAAATGAAAATTTCCTGTATAGCTCCCAGATTTAATTATTTTCCTCAATTTTCCAATACTTAAAAAAAAATCTGAAATAGCTATCTACTTAAGAAAGGTACTGTGAGTTACGATAATTTTTTTTTGTTGGCTAACATCATCAGTTATTTCAGTATGACTGTTCAAAAATTGCCAAAAAATGTAATTTTCGAAATTTACCTACATCGTCGCCTTAACACCTAAAGCATTCCCGAATCCGATCAAGGGAATCCTTTGTCACGATGTAAGTGGCTTTTATAATTATTTACTTTATAATCATCTTATTGATCAATTCTAAAAAGAATATATACACAAAACTATCAAATATTTCAATATATATATATATATATATATATATATATATATATATATATATATATATATATATATATATATATATATATATATATATATATATATATATATATATATATATATATATATATATATATATATATATATATATATATATATATATATATATATATATATATATATATATATATATATATATATATATATATATATATATATATATATATATATTTATGTATATATTTATATATATATATATATATATATATATATATATATATATATATATATATATATATATATATATATATATATATATATATATATATATATATATATATATATATATATATATATATATATATATATATATATATATATATATATATATAGATATCATAGTAATATCCCATTATGTTCTCTATCCCTCTTTCGGTAGTTTCCCACGCCTGTCTGGAAATTTGCGGGCTCGCTCTCGGGCAAAATGACGGCTTAGGTGGAGTTCTCGAAATTAATATTCTTGTTTCTTTGCCGCCCGCATTTTCGTGAGGGAACTTCCTCCTGGGGCGAGATTAAACATTAAGGTTAAATAATGCCGTTTCATCTTCCTCAACTTTTGCACTTACTATTTGTAAAATATACCCAGACGTTACACGCCGCCCCGCCGTTGAAACTTTATTAATTTCGGCATTCTGGAAAGATGCAAACCGGTGTTCTGGTATACGAGTCGACGGCTTGCTTGCTTTCTCTCTCGGATACCATTCAGATATCGATAAAAGTGTACAAATTTATGTCCTACTCGTTTACTTCATTATTATTACAAGTAATTTAATTATTTTATGATAGAAAGTGAAGAAAAATTCTAATAATCCACTCTTGATCTGAAGTGAGAGACCCACATTGAGATAACAAAAGAAGGCATTTTTTGTAGTATATATATATATATATATTTTAAAAGGCTTTGCATATTATGACACCTGACCTTATGTCACGAATTTACAAAAGTTATGTTGGCCCGTAGAAGTCTATTCATATTTAACATAACATTTTGACCTGACATGAAAAAGAAAATAATATGGTCCTACAAATACAAATTACAATTGATCATCGAAGAATCAAAATATCAGGTTCGGATTTAGAGCGAGTCCGGAAATAGAAATATTCCGGTGCATCGGTAAATGAAGCATGGGACTGCGGACAAGAATTTCGTACCCGGATTGAAATCATTCGATCGTCGTTTATGAAAATGGAAAGGGTATTATACGGCTGGAAACTTAACATCAAGCCCCGAATAAGAATTCTCCGTTGCTACGTGTGGCCTATGGTGTTTTATGGTAACGAAGATTGGACCTTGAAAGCTGACATCTGTTCCCATAGCCGTCATGACCATTTAATACAGGAAGAAAAGATGCGTCTCGAAGCATTTGAGAAGTGGTGCTACCGTTGAATGATCCGCATCAGCTGAATCCACAGTTCTCAATGTAAGAGTACTCCAACTTGTCGTTAGAGATCGCGAGCTTTTACCCATAATTAAGCAAAGTAAAGTGGCGTAACTGAGCCATGCGCTGAGACACGAGTTTTAAGATTTTTATTTTGTATTATAATTTTATTGCATCACAATAAATACACTGTTGATATTTAGGCATAGATTTTGTCTAAATAGTGCGACAATATAATCATAAAAATCCATAAATTCCAATCAAAATTTCGGAATAAAATTTAGGTTAAAAATAGATCGGTAGATCGTAATAATTACAAAATTATAAATAAGTAAAAAAAATACATCTTTTGTAGCTTTAAGTATTAATAAGCAATAATATTACAGTAATAAGTACTAAAATAAAATATTCATTAATGTGTATTACAAAAATATAAGGTATATTCCATGTCAATTCAGACAGGCAGAGAAAACATCTTACCATCATAGTCTCAGAAGTTTTGGAATTAAAAACATCTTAAAATTTAGCAAAAATTAAGATACAGTACAACCTCTGTAATCCGGCATCTCAGCTCTCCGGCACTCCCACTAATCCGGCATTCTTTTCGCTGTGTTGACGCATCTAAATAAATCTGGCAACGTCGGCCAGTGGAACAGCTCGTGGATTCACCAGCTAACACACTGACGGCAGACGATATAAGGGTGTGGCTTACTAGAGAAGAAGACGGGAATGATCAATTCATGACAGAAGATGAGATAATTGAGGAGGTCACACGGGAGGAAAAGGACGAAGAGGATGGTGGGGGAGACAACATGACAGCTGCTTCAAAGATAAGCCATGATGCGGCTATAGTCTCGTTCGCCACATCGATAGCGTGGGCAGAAGAAAATGGCGCCTGTGCTCATTACGTTTTAGTGTTAAAACGGTTACAATAACAAGCCCTTAATAAAGGATCGTTCAGAAATAAAAAACAAAAGACAATAGACAATTATTTCAAGCCTTCCACGTCAATGGAATAACGTAAGTTACACTACAGTAAGACCTTTGTATATTTTATATTTTTTATGTAGCCAACATTAAAACGAAAGTTGCTGTTTTTATTTTTTTTATTTTTTTCCAATAATCCGGCATTTTTGGTAATCCGGCAGTGCACTGGTCTGGTATGTGTCGGATTACAGAGGTTGTACTGTACTTGTATATTTTTATTTTGCCCAAAAAAATCCTGGCCCAAGATACAAGTCGATAAAAATAGAATTCTGGAACCATTTCTCACTTGTGAATCTCGACATAAAACTTAAAATGCTGTATTTCTGCTTATTTATTTTAATGCTAATGTTTTTGTGTATAGAATGATGCACAACACTTTGTAACTTGTGCTTAAAATTTTCTTGCTGCATCTCTTTACAAAAATCCTGATGAATAAGTTTTTCTTTCGAAAACACCAATTTCAAAAAAAATAAAATATTGTTGATCTATACCATTCATTGTTCTATACCATTCATTCTAATGTTTCATTTCTTGTATTTTTGTAAAAAACATGTGTATTTGTTCTTTACTTCCTTTTAGAGTACTTTTGATATTATTCTATTTAGAATAGACCTATGACAAATAATCATGGTTTGTAAAATTGGCACCTACTGTTTCCTTTTTATTTTGCGAGCAGGGTCCGATGCACTTATTTGCTTTTAGTGTGATTGAATATCACCAATTTATTATTATTATAATTATTATTTAATTTTTCTTTGTATAAATAGGTCTGCCCGACGCCTTTCTATCCTTTACCTTACCCATACGCCCTTTCCCTTTGATGAACTGAGTGACACCGACTTAAATAATGTATTACTAGGGGACGACACGACCTTGCTGGGAGATACTTCCATAATGGATACGACTAATATTTCCTCAAGATCAACCGACCAAATTCTACGTGATACACTTTCTTACAATAAACATTCTTTAAATATATGCCATTTGAACGCGCAAAGCATTCCGGCTCATTTTAGTGAATTTTATGCTCTTTTTTCCAATCAAACTGTAGATGCTTGTATGATAAGCGAATCATGGTTAAAACCGTCTTTACCATCGTCTCTATACAATTTACCCGGTTATAACCTGATTCGCAATGATCGGACAGCTCGCAGAGGTGGAGGAGTCGCTATCTACCTAAAAGACCACTTTTCGTATGAAGTTATTTGCAAATCATCCGTCGGTAGCAGCCCTGCTCCCGAATATTTATTAATTCGTGTTACCATGAAAGATACGAGTATTCTCCTTGGAGTATTTTACATTGCACCAGATAACAACAATTATTCTGACGAATTAGAAAATGTCCTACACGAATATCTGCCAAATTTTTCACATGCTCTCTTTTATGGCGATTTTAATACATGTCTTTTAAAAGAAAATCAAAGATCCTCAAAACTAAACAAGATTAGTGTCCTCTTTAAATCTTTCTTTACTTCCGCTGCAGGCTACACACCACAGCGGAAACTCCCACACTTGGCTCGATCTGATAATGACATCTAATCCCCGGCTCATCAACTTCCATGGTCAATTGACGATCGGCGGTTTCTCAAACCACGACCTTCTATATGCCTCGTATAAAATCCATTGCTGTAAAGTACCCCGTAGGTTAATTAAATTCAGGGATTTTCGGCGCTTAGACAACGAAGCTTTCTGTCGAGACGCCTGGGAACTTGACTGGCAGGATGTTTTCCAGAGCCCTACCATCGACGAGAAACTTGGTATCTTTAATACGAAGATCATCAGGCTTTACGACAAGCATGCCCCTGTGAAAATTGCTAAAGTTCGACATCAATCAGCTCCCTGGTTCAACGATTCCATCCGGCAATATTTGTTGAAGCGCGATAGAGCCAAGTCTAAGTTTTAGCGTAATCCTTCAGCTGACAACTGGGAATTTTACCGTACTTTAAGAAATCGTTGTAACCAACTATGTCGTAACGCAAAAAAATGTTACATCTACGACTCGCTTGCAAACTGTACTCCCAAAGAAATGTGGAAAGTGCTGAACCAACTTGGAATTGGTAAATGTAAAGGACCCGTAGATCCCAATGTAGATATAGACGTTCTTAACCCGCTCGGCACTTAACATCCCTTGCGGGATATGTATGGCGGCCGGCTGAAATCCAAACTATCCCATACGGGATATCGCGCTCGCCGCTCAAGAAAATGTCGTTTAAATTTCGAAATGCGATTGTATATTCTATCGAATGATGCCATAATATAGCCAAATATGCAACACTATGAAATTGCTCGATTGCCGCATGCGATGTTAGAAATATGAATTACTACATCCCTTACAAAATCGATGACCTCATTTCTGACGACAGTCGCGAACTGCCCATTCGCGGCGGCGTATAATTCCGCGACGTGTTGTGTTGTGAATTGTTTTGTGTATATAAGTGCAGTGCATACCGGATAAAAGTAAGTAATTTCCATTTTTAAGTAGTTTAGGCCTTAGGATTAAACAATTTACACAGCCCATTTGCTGTTTTTCACGAATTTTCGAAGAAAACACATTGGCAAAACCAAACGGCGAGCGAAATATGGCCGTATTTATTTTGTAATGTTTGTGAAATATCCCGTTATATCGCGAAACATGACGTAATGTCGCTTTAATTTACTAATAAAATAGGTATTGCTTCATTTACATCCTAAGTTATCACATAATTAGGCGTATTTTGAACATTATATGTTGTTTTCTAATATGGCTCGCGAAAATGAAACTTGTTTTGATAATTACTATGAGAGAAAAAAGTGCGATTTTCCGTAGTTTTTCGATGAAATGTGACTCTTTGGAGTATAGTAATTAGTTATTAGACATATAATAAGTCTATGATAAGACAATATAATTGAAAAAATCTAACGAATTTTATATTATAGGCATTCAAAGTTTATTATTAGGTTCGGAAGTCGGAAACTCTCAAAACTTTAGATTTTTCTATAATATCAGACAAAGCTCAAAGTTCTGGTGTGATTTCTAAGAAGAAGTGATGTAGTAATAAAGTTATTTTGAAAGAATTTCATATAAAAAAATACCATAAGTTTAAAAATTCACAAATTAAAAATTAAAAAAATTTTTTTTTACGAGAATACATACAATTTTTCTTGGCTGAATAAATAAATATTTTTTCCGTATTTTTGTATGCAAATAAGTAAAAAAAAAATATCGTTTTGGTAAAGCATTTAATAAAGAACATAACTGTATTTACAATTTTTGATATTTACAAAAACTGTATTTACAAAAAAATCGAAATGATTTTATAGGCGAGTTTTTTCAGTTTGCCAATTTTGTAATATTTATTCATTATTATCTTAATTGTTTTACGAGATAAGGTTATAATGTTTTATATGTCAAATTTCAATGCGATCATTTTTCTATTTATATTTTTTTAATCCGATTAGTGGTTTATAAGTTATGATCGTTTTTCTCAAGGCCGTTGACTCGCGTCGATTTTTTGCGCGAATATGTCGCGCGCAAAAGTGATGTTTTTGGGCGCGGTGAGTTTTTACCTCGCAACGTGAGGGGTTATTAACCACTTCTCAAAGTCACCGGTTCTACTAGATAATATAGCAAAGTCCCGTGCTACCACCCATATTGCCAATTCTAGTGTGCCAGTCAATCCGTGTAAATTTCACTTTGTTCCAGCTACTGTTGAAACGGTTTTACTAACATTAAACCGGATTAAATCTAAGGCCGTGGGAACGGATGGTCTCAGTGTAGATATGCTCAAACGTATCATCCAATGTATTCTTCCAGTCGTTACCCACATAATAAACTCCTCATTAGAATTTGGTTCGTACCCAGCTCCTTGGAAAAATGCCTACGTTATACACCTTCCTAAAATATCAAATCCTGTGCGACCAAATTATTTCAGGCCAATATCTATTCTCCCTGCTCTCTCAAAAGTGTTGGAGCATATAGTGTTCTCTCAGCTATCAGATTACCTTTCTGAATTCAATATGTTTAATCCCTATCAGTCCGGTTTCCGTCCCGGTCATAGCACTACCTCTGCCCTTGTCAAAGTAACCGACGACGCACGTAAAGCTATGGACCAGAGACGACTTACTTTGCTTGTTCTCTTAGACTTTAGCAGCGCCTTCAACTCTGTCGACTTCGACTTGCTCGTTGCACGGCTACAAACTCTCAACTGTTCGCAAACCGTTATTAATTGGTTCAGCTCCTATCTCAGAGCCAGACAACAGCGTATAAAAGTAGGCGATCGATCATCCGAATGGGTTAATCTAACAGCTGGAGTTCCACAAGGTGCGGTTCTGTCCCCGCTTCTTTTCTTAATTTTTATAAATCCTATCTCCAACCAAGTTCGTGGACATACTCATCTGTATGCAGATGATGTCCAAATATATAATCATTTCTCTCCCGAAAACATCAATGCCTCGATCGCCATCATGAACTCTGATCTTCAGGTCATTTGTGAATGGTGTGCGCTGATGGGTCTACTAATCAACCATTTAAAATCCCAGGCTATACTCATTGGAGGTCGTAAATTGCTCTCCAGAGTAAATATAAAATCCTTTCCGCTTTTAAAACTAACCGATATCACCATACCATTGACGCAAAAAGTGAAAGATCTTGGTCTAATTATCGATGAACATTTCTCCTGGCAACCACACGTGGACGAGGTAAGTCGTAAAATATTTGCTAGTTTTCACCCTCTGCAAACACTCAGAAGATTTCTTCCTATGGACACAAAAAAATCTCTTGCACAGTCTCTCCTCTTGCCTCTCCTTGACTATGCAGATGTGGCTTATCTCGATTTATCAGAGGAACTGCTCAACAAACTTGAACGTTTGCAATATGTATGCATACGATTCATCTTCGGTCTACGTAAGTATGATCACGTGTCCGACTATAGGGCACAGTTAAAGTGGTTGCCAATACGCCAAAGAAGAAATGTTCATATACTGGCTCTCCTATATCGTGTACTCACCCAATTAACACCATCCTATCTCCAGGAGCTTTTTGAACCACTAAGTTCCCACGGTCTCGTACTTCGGTCAGCCTCTGACAGTTTATTAAAAATTCCGAGTCATAATAGTGATTTACATTCCTATTCTTTCTGT
This sequence comes from Micropterix aruncella, assembly GCA_944548615.1. NCBI lineage: Eukaryota > Metazoa > Arthropoda > Insecta > Lepidoptera > Micropterigidae > Micropterix > Micropterix aruncella. Next base: position 24,535,402 of record OX155961.1, read on the forward strand.
GTCCATGGTGCAAGACTCTGGAACGATCTCCCAGCAAATATACGAAACTCGCCTTCTTTACCATCGTTCAAGACTCACCTTAAGGATTACTACCTTTCTAAGAAGTAACCAGTTCTTCCCTTTCTCTCCTGTTCCTCTCCCAATTTCCTCTCCTCGGGCACTATTAGTCTTAAATTCTTCCACTTGTCTGTATGTTATGTATCTTTATTTTCACTATGCGCGCATGTACCACTATGTTTAGGTTAGCTGTAAGACATTGCCATGTGGCAATAAGCTCGCCTTTTTTGTATACTTATTAAGTGCAAATAAAGAGTTTATTATTATTATTATTATTACCATTGAGTTCTATTTTTTTTTCATCACAAAGGTTTCTTCCCTCGCACTTCTACCAAGGTTACTTAAACATAATATAATTATGGTGATTTTGTTGTTTTCTGCTTATTCCTAATATAATTTTTTTCGTAATACGACTCATTATTGTAGCAAGAAAGCTGTAGTGACTTTATCCAAAATACGTTAGACGTTTCGGTACTTTAACGTTTTCCTTATAACCACATGTTCTCTTATTATTTCCCTGAATAACATTATAAAGGTCTTACTTACATACTTAGCAGCTTTATGCGGTTTGTTACCCAACGTCAAACTGCACTGATATCTGAAAGAAACTAGACATCCGAAACACAAAATTTACATTCAAAATAATACAATTCAATATATTTCCATTTCACGATACAATTTAGTTTGAAAATCAAATACAAATATGCATTAAATTCAAAATATAGAAAGAATAGAAAATCCGATAATAGTTCCCAGAAGTACGGCGATCCATAGCCAAACATTCATAGTCATAAGTATCAACATTATGAAAAATGAAAGTATCACCTAAAAAGAAACTACTTTTAGAATTATATAGTAATTAGGCTGATAACGTTAGCACGTTAATAAAGTTGATGTCGGATTCGCCCGTTGGAGATGTCAGCTCCAAAGTATGGTTGGTAAAGCATATAAGCATACATAATTATAAGCAAATAAGGTCGCCTTTTCGTACGAATAAAGAGTTTTATTATTATTATTATTATTAAAGCAATGAAATCTTTGGGCTTCATCTCAATTTTAGGCTTATTTCTGTAATGTTTTAGAATTTGTGTCATCTATCTGGTACACGCAATAATCTACAAAATGAGATTTGAGGTAGTTAGTGATTAGAGAGGTGTCAGCTATAACGGGCGAACCTGTCACCCCGGGCTGCTATAACGATATATAATCTTTTTTCAGCCGTGGGATGTGCGTAGTGACTTGAGACGTGGACAATCCATTATCTTGCTTCGTCAGCTAGACCCACAGAATCCAACTCCAATCCGCTCGGCGTCAGGTATTACGAGCGGGCTTTTATGCACCCTGGCTACAAGGTTTTATCGGATTTTCCCGGCTTTCCGGGTAACGTGTTTAAGGTCACTTACGCGGTCCTCTGCCCAATATAAGCGGCGATTCAGTTTGAATGACCGCAGACCATGGCGTCCTTTTTCAGTATGTCGCTCATGATCAGGTGGATAATTGGGCGCTTCCAGGGCAGCAGTAATTAGGTGAATAGGTGCATCCGATCTATAGGAAACATAGCCGTTTCCAGATTCACCCGGTTATTTTTCGGAATGCACAGTTGTTTTGCCTGACGTCGCACTGTGCGCAAACCGCCCGAGAGCACCCGAAAGACGATTCCCGGAGGAAAGTAACCCATAGCGGATCGAGTCCTGCCCTGGCTCGAACTTCTAGAAAGGATGCTATCGAACAGTTGCTGGCCCGTGAGTAGGGCCGACCCTGAAATACATGGGTCATAATGGCCTAACAGCACTGTGCTCATTAGCTCCTTACGTAGAATTGAGGGAGCCAGTAATATGGGGTAGTCACCTGCAAACACCGTGTCAGACCTTGAACTCACACAACGCGTGAAGTGACGGACTAGACTGCGTTCGGCATCAGCAGCATACACTTTTGCAGTACAGGTTTCGGACCAACCAACCGGCCGACCGGAGTAAGTAGTAGCGCGTTGTATCCAAACTTCCCTAAGAGAATTAAAGCGAATTTCGTGCAGCTTGGGCCATACGATCCAATGTGTCCTCAAGTGGGCCCAACTCACGATTACGCTCCTATTCGGTAGCCTCCTCGTGTGAGGGACTACCCCAGAAAAAAACCTTCGCATCTAAGGCCTCACAGCTGGTGGGTTGGTTTTCCCTAGAGAATTGTCTTTCGGCGCTACTGAACGGTTTGCGCACCGTGAGGCGTCAGTCAATCGGTTGTGGTTTCTGACTAATTACTGAAGGAGTTTTAGGATATGGAAATATACTCTCTCCTAAGCAGCGGGGATGGATGTTGACCTGTCGTCAAGCACTCTTTGAATAACCGATTCGCAAAATGATCCGAAATTCAGAGTCGGTCAAAGATGCTACTCATCCGCGATAGATTCAAATTGAATCACCCCTGATTATACGATAGGTAGAGGCCGCGCAAATGACCTCTGATCCGTAACCAGTCGGAAGGTTGGAGCTATCATTGTAGTTAATCCCAGACGGAGATATCCTTCCAAAACTGGTAGAAAGGGGGTGAGGCTACCCGCTTGGTACCAATCGCGTTACCTCGCCTACGTCGGGAATAGTTAGTTAGTTAGTTAGTTAGTTTTCTTGGGCTATTTCCCGCACTTGGTCTCTTGATTGGGCCGTTGTGCGTGGCTCATGTTTCTATTTATGTTACTCCAGCCAACCCAGGCTGTCCCAGAAGGTTAGCAGCCTGTTTAGGTTGCTACAGGCCTCCGGGACAGATGCTGCAGATTGTATTATTCTTGCCCGTTGCTCTGCCACGCTCCTGCATTCCATGAGCACATGCTGTAGCGTTTCTTCTTCCTCCATGCATCCTATGCATAGAGGGCTGTCTGTCACACCTATGGTAAACAGGTGTTTGTTTAGGAGACAGTGGCCTGTCATAGTACCTATGACTCCACGGATTTTATCCCTTTTTAAACTGGTGAGATTGCGGGAAAGTTTTTTCGATGCTTCCGGAGCCGTGTTCTTTGTTTGCCTGTATACTGCGTTTTTTTCCATTCTGTAAGGTGGGTTTCATCGGTGTTCCTGCGTAGCCATATTTTTTTTTGGCCTGGGGTATGGGCATCAAGGGTTCCGGTCTATACACTATTTTGATCCCCTTTAGGCCAGTCTTTTTGCCGCGTCGTTGCCTAGTGAGTCGTTGTTGCCTATGTCGGCATGTTGGCATAGTTAGACAGTAGATTCGTATTGTTTTCTACGCTCATCCCACGGCTGAAAGAACGATCTGATATCGTTATACGACATTTCCAAATGCCCCACGAGAATATTCGTCTCGACCTACCAGTAGATCTCGCCGTACTGAACGTGCTAAATTATATATACAATAAATTAACTGACCTGAATTCCATACAACAACGTTCGTAGCGCCTGGAACCAATTATAATCCAACGGCACTTTTTTGGCGATATCAATATCAGGAGAATCCAACCTCAGAATCTTTTTTCCATCTTCATCAACAACTTTAACCAGAATATGTATTAAATATCATACAGTAATGCGAGTGATAGAGATTGGATAGAGGTTCAATGTCACTAACTTTACCTACAAGTATTCAAAACTTGTAATGACATTGTGGAAATTAAATTTTATATTTATTTATTATTATTTATTAGTTTCAAATATTATTCAAGAGCATTACAGACGAATCCAATTCGCCCTTGAATATTAAAGTTAGAGTGTAAGTATAAAAATTAATGAATTACATAACTAAATTAAAGCTAACATTGAACAAGAAAAAAAAAACGAAAAATATAAAACTAAATAAAAGACAGATTATGATAAACATGAGATAGCAGGGAGTTGCCTTTTTAGCTGCCAAAGAGATATACAAAAGTTGTCTCTTTCTGTGGCTAAGGAATTAAGAAGAGCTATAACCCTTCCCAATGGCCTGTCTACAAAAATATTTGTACGATGGTACGGCACATTAAACAATAAAAATTTTACATCTTATAAATGCTAGTAAAGCATTAGAATTACGTGGTTCTATTCAGTAAATAAATGGTGGAGGTTGGATTAGTTGTGATGTAGAATTTCACAGTCATATTAGAAAATTGAAAAACACAAAAATATCGGTTGAGTAACCCTAAAATTTTCCAGTCAAGTAACCAAATGCTATGGAAAAATTTTAATCATGATGTCCATTCGAAAAGGTTGTCCTGATTAATAAAGTTAACGAGCTTACAAATTATTATCATAACAAAAATAATACGATAAGGTAGTAATAAAACTAAAGTTATAGGTAATATAAATAGATATAGGGCCCGAATGCATTTCTTCGTGACTAAAATAGGAACTTAGTTCAACCGAACGAGACAGAGCAATACGTTAGAACGAAATCTGAAATGAACTGTCGTCGATTTTCCCGCGTCAATACTACCTATCGAACTTATAGACGCCCGAATAATTTTGAACACATTTCGTCCGGCGATCGATTAAGCTGATTTACTTTCGGTGGGTAGTTTTAATGCGGAAAAGTAACAATATGGTAGGAATAGGGACCGATAGCTTTTGTTAACATATAGCGCCTCGTAAAACAGTATCCGGGGACAATCAAAAGCATTTTGATCTTAGAGAGTGTGATGTCTAAAGTCATGCCAGTGTTTATAAACGTAGTTTTCAGTTAGCGTAAAAAGAGTTTTAGTATTTTACGCAAATATGTCATGATTTCTGATTTCTTTGTGGAGTTTTAGTTGAATAAATATGAGCATTTACTTTGATACCGTATTTTCTCTGACTGGCGTTTTCTATAATTTCAATGACATTTACGAGTACTTTGAGACATATTTATTTATTTTGTAATTTTATATTTAATATATATTTGAACGTATATTTTTGTAACTATTTTGATTTCTTTCCTTTGCGTTCTCCGCAAGCTTTTTATAACGACATCAGATTTTCTCTGACTGGCGTTTTCTATAATTTCAATGACATTTACGAGTACTTTGAGACATATTTATTTATTTTGTAATTTTATATTTAATATATACCTATTTGAACGTATATTTTTGTAACTATTTTGATTTCTTTCCTTTGCGTTCTCCGCAAGCTTTTTATAACGACATCAGATTGACATCAACGTCGTCGTATAGCGCATTTCCCGACTTTAGCCTAAATTTTTACGTAAATCTAATTCGTGACTATCACTCGCATGCTTCTACACCCGCGCGGTTACGTCACAGGCAAACCGCATCCTGCTCGACAAGCACGTCACGTGATCTATCTGTCGTAGGCTCAACCGCTACTCACGCATTAAAAGTCTTATAGGTGTTAGTCTCCTCCCCCTTCTGGATTATGGAGATGTCGCATTTCTCGACCTCACAGAGGAGTTATCCACCAAAGTTGAGCGTCTCCAAAATGTTTGCATTCGGTATATGCATGGCCTCAGAAAATTTGACCACATCACGGAGTACAGAGAGAAGCTTCACTGGCTGTCGACCCGGGAGAAAAGAGACATGCGAGTTCTCTGTATGCTTTTCAAGATCTTGGATGGCGTCGCTCCCAATTATCTTACCGGCAGATTTACTGCACTATCGGCTCATGAACGCCCTTTGAGATCAAAAAACAACCTGCTACTCTCTATCCCTAGTCACAGCAGTGACTTCTTCTCATTCTCTTTCACCATGCATGGAGCCCGTCTTTGGAATGCTTTGCTGAAAAATGTGAGAACCGCACCAAGCATAACAACTTTTAAAAACAGACTCAGAGAGCATTTGAAATCCTCCAGATAAATTCCCTTTCCCTCCCATTCCCCTCCTTTTAAAACTTTAGCATCCTTATAGGTGTTAGATTATTTTGATGCGGCAAATCTGTGCCCACATAGAGTAAAGCATATACTTCTTTCTATCCTCCTCTATTTTATTTGTCATACTCTTTATATAGGTTAAGTTATGTAGTCTACTCGCAAATAATGTTCTTATAATAGTATAGGTTAGCTCTAAAATATTGCTTGCAGGCAATAAGCTCGCCTTTTCTTAAGAATAAAGAGTTTTATTATTATTATTATTATTACTATTCAGAACTTATGGTATTTTAAGCCACAAGGAAGTTTGACCGCCCACTACTGTAAAGCTAGAATAGAGAATAGTGCTAATGTTAAAAGCAACAATATGGCTGCCGTAATCATCTGATTTCTATAGAACACAATGCAATATTTAAAAGTGGATAAATAGAATTCTTGAATCGTAAAAAGGCGTTTTATTAAATGCCTGGACTAGCGCGAGCATTCTAGACTTGGAACTTACGTGAACAGGCTGAACTATTTTTGTTGCCTTCGCTGGAAGACCGCCGTAGGACATGATTTTATTGCACAATATATCATACATAATTGGCAGCCCTCGATTTGTAGAGAAATTGTCATTTTTTGTAAGGCCGCAAATTATTTGCTCTCGTACGTTTAAAATTTCAAGTGTAAACTATATTATTTACCGTTTCATGACCACGTGCAACGGTCTATTTCAAGATATCGACATGTTTTACACGAGTCAACCTTAATTAAGCGAGGCTATTCATAGCTTACTTGGCGACTAGGACATAGGTATAATATACATATATGTAGACATTGAAAACAAACAGCGAAAATTAAATAAGCACACACTTTAACCCTTGGAGTAAATGGGTATTTTCATGGATGCATCTGTCTCTTTTGCAGGATTTTCGGCGACATCGACCTTAAAGTACTATAACTACGAAACTACTACACCAATCATAAAAAGAACAACTGCACAATGATTGCATTGAAATTTCGAATATAGAATATTGAAATATCATTTTGTAAAACAATTAGATAATTATGAATAAATATGAGAACGTCAAAGAAGTGAAAAAAACGCAGAACCAGATCTGGTCGTATCATACTCAACGGATAATTGTTTCAGAACCAGATTTGGTCGTATCATACTCAAGGGGTTAATATAAATACCTAAATCCCATCTATTTCCTTTTCCATCCTATCCCCTAGTATTCTTGCATGTAATTATCGAATTTCCAATTAAAGCATGATTTAGTTTGAGAGTGATTAAATTTAATTTAATTTCGATAATTTATCATAAAGGAAATGCTATAGGATGTCACGTAGGAAACGATTAATCTGCCAGTGAAATATTGTAACACGATGAATTCTAACAACTAACAAAGCGCTCCATGTTTCCCGAAATATAAATACATAAATAAATGAACAAATTAAATATATCACCTTTCATCATGTCTTGCATAGATAGACCTTTGCTATTTTTGTGAAAAACGTTACATTGCAGATAGTTTGTGTAGAACTTTATCCCTTCGTTTACGATCGCCAAGATTATAACGACGATTATGGATAGTGCTATTAGTTGAGGAGTTCTAGGTTTCCACCAATGAAACAGGATCTGCTGTTTTAGTCCAAAATGGAACTAAAATCAATTGTTTTTTGCAAAATATCAGATTTTGAAACACAGAATCGAAATAGACATAAAAGTAAAACATTAAACTTACATACATTACAGCAGTCGTATAATAAATCTGAAATAAAAAAAAGGGTTTTTTTTAATTTCAGACTGGACGTTGTGATTGTGGATTTTCCTTTCCCTTTTTATACGTACAGTCTAGAATAGAGGATTCCAGTATTCAGTCAGTAATCCAGGAGCAAAATCAGCTCTTCTACCAAAAGCCATTTGATCCCAGATATGCATTTATAAACGTATGGTCTAAAAAAGGAAAAATGCTCCAATTTAAAAATAAACTCAAATTATATCTCATTAAAAGAGAATTGTACGACATTAACGATATCTAAAAACTGTATGCATCTCGACTATATCTGTTTCTGCAATAGGTTTATAATCGATTTTCAATTTGACTAAAATGTATTGAATATTTCTATTATTAAGTAGGCACATATTAATTATACCTTGACTATTTTTATTTGCAATATAATCACTAAGACATTTTATTTTACTTTTTGACAATCGTCACATTCTTTTTTTGTTATTTTTGACATTACATTTATTAATTTTATACTAAAAAAACTTATTTATATCGGTATTTTAAAGAAATAATTACTCTGTGTTTTTATCTGGTAAACTTAATGGTGAGACTCGATTTAATTCTACAATAATACCTACTTTATTCTTAGGAGTAGCCTTTTATTTTTTGATTATTATTAAAAAAAATGATAATTAATGAAGAATTCAATCATATCACGGCCAAATGTAAATGTAATACAACTGTCTATACAACTATGTATTAGTTTTTAGGACAATAAATTATTTGATTGATTGATTGAAGAGATCTTTTACAAGATACTGACATAGCCAGATACAAAACTAGTTCTGTTATATAAAAAGGCGTCTGATATTTTTAACTTTCGCAGATTATTCCCTACAAATGAAATGTTGTCTATGATGTCAAATTAGTGAATTTAAAGGTCCAGTAAAAGGCAACTCACTTTACATCGATGTTTATTTGTTTGTTTGAAAAATTGTTGGAAAAACGATTGCACACACAATAAAGTACAAAATGGTGGGCCTATTACCAAGTGGCAACATCTTACGATAACACGGCCAGGGTTATTGTGACTAAATATTTATGTTGGCAAATTATTAAAAATGGTCATAATAAATAAAATACAAACGGAATATTGCCATGGAATTCACCGACGGGAGACGGGCCCATTATATTACTATTTTTTTACACTTCTGGGGGGTGAGCAGTGGATTCCGAACTAACGACCGGCTGTGGTAGGTTTAGGACAGCTATCTTGCCACATGTGAGCGTTCACCTTACCACTCATTCTCACCCCCTTCAAAGCCATAGAATTTGAGATGCGCAAATCGCGGTTTTAGATATTTTTTCTAGGAAAGAGTTTTTTCTGGAAATACCAAGATCTTTAAAGAGGTGAAACAGAGATTTAGCTGGCAGGCCACGAGCGCCAACTTTCACCGCGTGAAAGTGAACAGTAAAGCCGTTCCGGTGACGGCATTTGTGGTATATTTGATTCCCATGGAACAGTTAATTCTACGATAAGGGCCACCTTCCGAGATAGAGAGTAAAGAGTTATATCTGGACGGAGGACTGTGGATCCGAGACTTTCAGGGAATTTATACTGCTTAGAGACCGAATCGACCTCCAGAATTCAATCTGAAGCTTTATCGATTATTGAGAAAGGTTTTGTAGTTAAATGTGTTTTGCCTTTAGAACGATCCCACACAAACTGTATTGGGGGTTTGGAGGTCGGTGTCAAACCCTTGTGGGCACGAGCCACTGAGAGGCTAATTACCTCGCGAATAACAGCGAGGACTTTGTCATGGCGGTAAGTGTACCGTCCTTGATCTAAGGCCAGCTAGAATATGTCTAGCTGTGAAAAGGGTATTGCTACAAAAGGACATGAGTACTTTTATTTAATAAACGTAATAAATAAAATAAAACCTAAGGTCATAACATCATAATATCGTCAACTCAACATCGAAGGGAGGACTGGGACAAGCTAGGAGACGGGTGGGGTGAGGGGGGCAGTGGGGGGGGATGGAGGGGGGGGGGTTGTTATACGTCACAATAAAATATTTATTGAACCCGATCAGGTTTTCAAATTGTACCCGGGGTAAATGCACAGAGATCCATATTCGGTCCGTCTTAACTGCAAATGACATAGACATGATAGTTGATGAATTCTGCCAGACGACATAGACATGATAGCTAGTTCTGCCAAATGACATAGACATGATAGCCAGTAATAGATTTTCCCGAGAACGTAATGGAAGGCCATGAGAGGAAAGCGAAGACAAGAGATAAGAAATAAGAAGACTCTACTTTAAGTGTTTATATGTATGCGTGCGTGAGACAAGGGTGTAATTGTGTGTCTTGTTATTGCATTATATCGACAGAAATGAAATGCGATTCCGTTAATATTATCCCAACGGAAAATGGTGACTCAGCCGAGAACCCAACCCGGAAACTACAATGTAAGATCAGGCGACCTAGCCACTATGCCACCGGACCGTGTAAACAGTCTATCTAGCAATGCGAGGAGAAAATATTATTTAAACTGATAAACTTACCTTGTAATAAATGTTGATTGATTCTGTCAAGTGATATATATAATTTGACGTACATTTTCGAATTTCAAACAATATTACGTTTCGGTATTTATTCCTTAATTAAAAAATAGTTTTTGTTCTAGGTCCTACATACACGATCGGCAAATTATTGGTGGTTCACTGTTATTTTCTCCCGCTAGAGGACGCATCGGGTAGAAACCATTGCGGTTGACTTTGAAACTATTGAATTTGTAATTTCTCATTACATTATTTTTAACACGCTTTTATTAGGTCGACCTGTATGTAACTATTCGGGAGCTAATGGGCCCATGATGAGGTGGCCACGATGACCCATGTGTTCAGGGTCGGTCACACTCACGGGTCAACACCCATCCGATTGCCTCCACGCATGGGGTGCGAACCTGGGTAGGACACTGGGTCAACCAGTCTCCCCTGGGAATCAAACCTCTGGCGCTCCTGGACGGTCTGCGCACCGAGCGGCGCAAGCCAATCGATTGTGCTCTCCGACGAACAATCGGGGGAGTCTGGAAACTGTATTGTTTCCTATAGAGCGGGGGTAGTTGTCTACCTTACGGCGACTGCTCTTGAAATGACCATTGGCCATCCGATCCCGGTTCAGAGTCGGGCAAAGGACGCCTTGGTCCGCGATAGATTCGGTGCACTCCGTTTCACCGCTTCTTAAGGGAGAGGACCGCGCAAGCGACCTCGAACTCGGAACCAATCGAGAGATCGGAGAAATCTGGTCACAATTGGTAGTTAGGGCGCGAGTGCCGCCCGCCAGGTAACATACCTGGCTACTCGCGGTAAGGCGTTGGTCTCTAACGGGTTGTGGCGTAGCTAGACGTCGGATTTGTTATGTCCAAAGTCTTCTACGCTCACTGCACGGTCGATAGAACGATGAATCGTTAAAACGTCCTGCGGTGACGGGTTCGCCCGTTGTGGTTGACATCTCAATATGATTCCTATAGAGCGGGGGTGGTTGTCTACCTTACGGCGACTGCTCTGGAAATGACCATTGGCCATCCGACCCCGATTCAGAGTCGGGCAAAGGACGCCTTGGTCCGCGACAGATCCGGTTCACACCGTTTCACCGCTTCGTAAGGGAGAGGACCTCGCAAGCGACCTCGAACTCGGAACCAATCGAGAGACCGGAGAAATCTGGTCACAATTGGAAGCAAGGGCGCGAGAGTCGGCCCGCCAGGTAACTCTGGCTATCTCGCGGTAAGGCGTTGGCTTCTTGCGGGTTGTGACGTAGCTGGACGTTGGATTTGTTCTGTCCAAAGTCTTCTACGTTCACTGCAGGGCGATAGAACGAGAAAATCGTTAAAACGTCCTGTGGTGACGGGCTCGCCCGTTGTATTTGACACCGCAAGTTGTATGTAACTATGAAATGGAGCTAAATTAACCATCTTCCAAGGATCGTAGCGTCATAAAAATTGGCAGCTGTATGTATGTAGTTCTGATGACAATACAATAATATGGTACTGTCGAACTGATCTGACGATGGAGTCGGAAGATATGAACTGGAACTTCATGATGGAAAATAGTATCATAGCTGTGTTTGGACTTGTTAGAAAAGTCTTGGAATGAACTTTGACCGAGATTAGGTTTCAAGGTCTGATGATGTGGTTTTTACGTGCATTTATAAAAGCGTGTTTTTAGTGTTTTTTTAAAACTATTAATTTATATATGACACTTTTTTATTGAACTAATAACATTTTATATTTCTAAATGGGAGAATCATTTCGATAATGGGAGAAAGGTTGTAATATTAAAATTATTGTTTTTACTATTTCTTTTGCACCATTTTTATTGATATAATACCTACAGGTGAGTTTTAGTTACACGCAGTCTTGAAGCGTATAAAAAAGTATTAGCAAATAAGCAAGTTTAAAAAAAATACAATAATTTAAAAAAGTTTTTTTTGGTAAATTTGAACAACATAAATTTTGAATAAAAGTTTGACAAGCGTCGAGCGCGCTGCCCCATTTAGCGGTAGGTAAAATATCTAAAATTTTGTTTATACGCTAAATTTTAACTATCGCTAGATGGCGCAGCGCGCTCAACGCGTTTTATACTTTTACGGTTAATACATATATTTTTTCAATTTTGAAATTTTTGAAACTTTTTTTGCATTTTTTTATTAAAAGTTGATTGTTTTCTAGTACTGATTCACCCACAACAAAGATACCGGTTATTTAAAACTCACCATGTATATCAGATTAGTCGTTTTTATATTTCGATTACCTAATTTTTTATTTAATCCTAGCTAGGTAATTTAGCAGGTTGAATAAATTTTAAAGTATTAGATTTTTAAATTATAAATTTAAATATTATTGATTTAACATTTTAAAATGAGTCAATATAATCAAAGCATACGAGATCTAAGAGTGTCGTTACCAGGAAATTTCGAAAGTATTTTTCTCAACGGTTTCATATGTATTTTTGAACACTGAGCCCGATTTTAACTTTGCGACCTCTAAGATGAGCTAACTTCAGGAATCGCGAAAAACCGCAAAAAAATTGCATTACATTTAGTTTTTCGCTTATAATACATGCCCACATAAGAACGCGAGTCAAACACACAAATGCGAACACGTCAATGTATTGGATAGCGTAGATGCCCACTGTACGAATGCTCCCTGTGGACGAATCCTATATATACCTGTTCTCCCCTATAGCATTTATGATATGCCGATATGCAACATTTTAATACTGGCGATACTTAAAAATCCTTATTAAAATGTACAAGTACTTACTAAAACCACAAATTAAAATAATTAATAAAATGATCAAGAAAATATAAAATCAGAAAAAGTAAAAATAAATAAAAATGCTACTTAAAATTGTCAAAAAAATTGCCAAAAATTTTAAATATCACTTAAAATTTATAAACTCCTGGATTGAATGGAAAGCTTTTTCTAATAAGAGTTCTTCTAGTAACTTTTTGAATAAGCTTTTCACTTGAATTGTTTTTAAACTTTCCGCTAACCTGTTAAAGTATAATTTGTGTCTTGCCTTGCTGTGTTTAGATACATGGTATAAAAAAAATATTGGTCATAGCGGTTAGGTAAAGAAAATGCAGAAATAAATATAAATTTTCCAAATTTACTGAATGAGAGGACAAACAACGATCAGCCAAAATTCGCGGAATAACTCTAACCCTGGAAAATGCCATAAAAATGGTCTAAAATATAGCAATACTTTCTTTTGTATTTGGCATATGCGAAAACATCAACAACAACGAAATTTCACGCGGTAATTAAAGCACGTTTGTTTAAAAAGAAATTACGACATACTTTAGGGGTTCGTGCTCTATCATATTCTACAACTTGGGTTGTCGACTACAGCGGGCGAGCCCGTCACCTCAGGAAGTTTTAACGATTAGTCGTTCTATCTCCCTGGAGTCTAGCTACGCCACAAGCCCGTAATAGGCCAACGCCTTAACCGCGAGATAGCCAGGAATGTTACCCGGCGGGCCGACACTCACGCCCTTACTTCCAATTGTGACCAGATTACTCCGGTCTCTCGATTGGTTACGAGTTCGAGGTCGCTTGCGCGGTCCTCACCCTTACGAAGCGGTGAAACGGTGTTTACCGAAACTATCGCGGACCACAGCGTCCTTTGCCCGGCTGTTCACCCAGGATCGGATGGCCGATGGTCGTTTTAAGAGCAGTCGCCGTAAGTTCCGCAACCACCCGCGCTCTATAGGAAACAGTACTGCTTCCAGACTCCACCGACTGTTAGTCAGAGTGCACAGTCGATTGCCTTACGCCGCACGGTGCGCAGACCGTCCAGGAGCGCCAAAAGGTTCATTCCTAAGGGAAACTGACTGTAAGGCCAGAGTACTAGCCTATTCTACAGACACACTTTAGTATGCTGAGTTTATTTGTGGACAATCTTCAATTAACTATGACCCTAGTCGCCCTACGACGAAAGTCACCGAAGAAATGATAAAAAAATATTTTGACGGAATGCCGTGTCATGGTTCGTTTCATGGTTCGTTTTCTTGCTGAAGTAGTGAATATTTTAAATTATCGCTTAGGGATCAAAAAGGTATCCGAAGGATGTGCACATAGAATGCTGACATACGCGCAGAACAATATACATTTTGCAACGCCCTTTCTATTTATTACAACGGGATCCTGACCGTTTTTCGGCTAGATCCGTAACTATGGACCAAACATATCTTCATAACTACGATACTGACACAAAACGACAGTCCTTGACCTGAAAACGACCGTCATCTCTAACTCCTAAGAAATTCAAGCTTATTTCATCTGCCGGTAATATCATGGGCTCTCTTTTCTGGAACAGTCAAGCGGACGTGATGGCTGCGGACGTAACGGGGCTGTATATGCTGAACAAATAAAAGAAATTGAAACGAAATACTTGAAAAACAAGGAGGCACACTCGCTCAAATTGAGTAGCGTTCGTAGCCGCGTTGACACCGGTTATCCTCGTTGTTACCGGTCATGCAGCATTGGGCGCGGTCAATACTTGGATGGGTGACCGCCTGAGTGTTTGACTGCGTGATGCTATAAATGCCCACCTAGAAGATGTTGCCGATAGGTAGGTAACAAGGCGGGTTCCAGGAGAAGACATCAGCCTTGTGGGTAAAAAAAAAACATTTTTTTCTTTTTACCAAGGTAACGCCCCAGCATACAAGTCCACATATGCGACGACTGTCATTGAAAAAGCTGTCTTTGAAGTAATGGAACATCCTCCACAGATATTACTATTTATTTTCAATATTAAAGGAACACCTGAGAGGCCGCAAACTTGAAGATGATATCGCGGTAATAGCAGCAAGACAGGAATTTTTAGTAGATCGATTTGAAAAGTTTCCTATGAAGGGTAATTCATATTAGATAAAATACATATAAAGCAAATAAACCTAAAAGGTGACTGTGTCGAAAAATAAAAGAACATTAATTAAAAGTTAACTTTGTCGTACTCATTATCACTTTTATTGAACGCCGTAGTACACTCTGAAAAGTTTTAAGTTCATTAAAAAATTTCCTCGACTTTGAGATTAAATTTGCTACGTTAAACGGCCACGGTTGATAGAAAAAAAAACAAACAAAAGCAAGTTAGAAAATTTTCATTAATTTCACTGTGACGATCCTAACTTATTTGAGAGTTTTACAAAATGAAATTAGAAATAAATGCACGATGAAATTAAATTAAAATATTTAGTTATTGTAGCTGTAAAAACGGGACAAATAAATAATGTTACTTTGAATAAGAAATCGAAAAATATCGCAGTTGTTTAATATTATAAATAAGATAAAAACATATTTAAGGCGTGAAATTTGTAACATCCAACATGTCGGCGATTTTGTAAACGCCGTTGGCCAGGGTAGACAATAATCTGGAGAACGGCGGTTGCAACATCGCCGAAACGTCGGATGTTACATTTTTTACTCGGTAAATTCGTTTTTATCTTAATTATAATATTACTCGGGTATTCCTGCATTCTCGCTTAACCCCTCCTATGGCGGGGTAAAATTTCTGCCTGGGATAGTTTTGAGCATAACTTTTAAACTACTATACGGATCGTAAAAAGAATAACTGCAAAATGATCACATTGAAATTTGAAATATTATAACGTTACAACATTATCTCGTAAAACAATTAAGATAATAATGAATAAATATTACAGTTAGCACAGCGCGGAAAGCGTCTAACCAAAAATGGTTAGCTCACATAGGAAGGGTACGAAGAAATATTATGTATATTTTCGTAATTAATTTAAATTGTTATATTTAATAATTGCTTACAGTTACCTGCGACCAGTTGATTGAAAATACAAAATGTAAAAAGCACTGACTAAAACCAGGGAATCAATCAAATTAACATTAAAGAGCATAACAAATTATTATCTAACCTACATTTTATAAACTAAGAGTAATCAAAATAATAATCACACGTACAACCTCAAGTTCCGGGACACGAAAATGTGCAGGTTTTGACAAGAGGCATAGAAAACTTCCCTGCACCTCATATGCGAGTGTGGCCCACTAATGCGTAAAAGATACACCACTTGGGTGGTCATTACCTCCAACCTGATTAAGTAAAACAATCTGGCGCCAAAAGCCTGTTGCGGTTACTAAATGATACGAGGCATAGCGCAGAACTATATCAGGTGGTGAACACAATAGATCAGTAATAGTCACAGTGTTACAAGGTTCCTAAAGACCTTAGAAAAGCACGAAAGAACAAAATCAAAAATCAAAATAATAAGAAATTAGTTTAAGTAATCGATAAAATATTAAAACTTATAAAATGCATAACACTGAAAATAAGCCTTAAAAACAGTAAAAACACGAGCATCAATAATTCATTATTAAATAAAAATATAATAATAAGAAAAATATTATTTAAAACATGGCAGTAAACACATCTTTTTTTTTAAATATGTATAAAATCGCCTTTGTATGATTATTATAATAACGTATTATTGAAAAAAAAATAGATATATAACAAAAGTATATAATTAAAACGGGAAGAGAAAATATGTATCTAATATCATATTGATATGAATTTAAACAAATAGAATTAAAGAAATATGTTAAAAATATAATTATCAGTTTACGATAGAAAAATGACACTATTTTTAAATAATTGAATATTATGGTGTTTAGGCAAGAATTCCAATTAATGTTTTAAATTTTGCCGCAGAACGACTCAAATAATTCTAAATTATGCAGAACATTATAAAAGAAACAAGTTTAGTTTCCTTATGTATTTAAAAAACTAAAATAGACAAAAATCCTTGACCGAAGACTAGAAGTGAACAAATTTTGTTTAATAACTGTTATTATGTACTTTTTGAGTCACGCAGTAAAAGTAGTCTGAGTCAATAGTTTTCTACTCCCGTTCAAATAGTCGACCAGCGTAATAATTATACTTGACAGTAAATATCTATTTGAGGTACAAATATACATATGCGTGTTCTAACTAAACTTATGTGGGTTTAGCTTATAATTAAATCGGCTTTTCTTTTATTTCATAACAAAGTCGAATTTTATCGCATTGAGGTGAATATTCCTTACTCCAATTTTGTAGATATTTTATTTATTTTACTTGCTATCTTGTGAGCTACACGTCAGCAATTTGTCATGGGCATTATATAAAACACACGCGGACAGTCATATACTCCTTCATTGCTAACTATTGCTCCTCTGTAAATATTGTTTTAAAATAGTAATGGCGTGTTAGCCGAATGCGCAATTATTTGAATAATTTATTTTTTTCAAAACGGCAATTAGTCGGATATGAAATATTTCATATTCAAGGCACTTATCTAAACCTTTTATTCCTTTTTTGATAAATTGTAAAACCATTCTCATATATTATTTGTGGTTTTACCAATATTGCTCTTTTATATACTTACATGTATTGTAGGCACCATTCATACTTATAAATTAGATTGATAAATTTTCTGGTCACAGATATTCTGGATATAAAAAAAACGGTTTTGCAACCCCAAAACTTTCCCGGCAAGCAGACAAGGCTCTCCAACCCCCAACAACTACCCCCTTCTCAAAACACCTAAATAGTTGCACACTCTTTGGAACCATATATAAATAAATACAGGAAAGCACAGCTAATACATATGTTATTTTATTTTATAATCAAAACTGTTTTTCCTGTGTATTTTTTAATTAATCCGACTGATGTGACCTACTTATAAATTAGATTGATAAATTTTCTGGTCACAGATATTCTGGATATAAAAAAAACGGTTTTGCAACCCCAAAACTTTCCCGGCAAGCAGACAAGGCTCTCCAACCCCCAACAACTACCCCCTTCTCAAAACACCTAAATAGTTGCACACTCTTTGGAACCATATATAAATAAATACAGGAAAGCACAGCTAATACATATGTTATTTTATTTTATAATCAAAACTGTTTTTCCTGTGTATTTTTTAATTAATCCGACTGATGTGACCCGTCCATCATTGGATGCAAGGCTACCCACGGCGGAATGTGAGCGATCCAATATTGGATATGAAATCCAACATAAACTATCACAGGCAGAAGTGACGGCTGAATTTTTACCCCGCGATAAGAGTCGCTTGTTTGCATGTTGTAAAGGCGTGTTGGCGAAAATGTTTAAAACAA
Source organism: Micropterix aruncella (assembly GCA_944548615.1). Lineage (NCBI taxonomy): Eukaryota > Metazoa > Arthropoda > Insecta > Lepidoptera > Micropterigidae > Micropterix > Micropterix aruncella. The sequence continues at coordinate 24,553,654 of OX155961.1, forward strand.
AATTTTACGCGATAATTAAATAATTAATTTGCTTGCTTATTGATTTTCGGAGCGATTATATCAAGAATACGAGATATGGGCTGATGCTCCCCATATTCTAGAGTTGCACGGTGGTGAGCCGAGCTTAGGTGTGGAAGAACTTTAACTAACGATGGCCCTACCTCGGGTCGTCCTACGGCGGCAGTCACTAAAGATATGGTTGAAAAAGTGGAAAAAAATGTTCTAAGAGGATCGTCATATCATTGCTCGATTTATTGCTGAAGAAGTGAAGATTTTCATAGGTAGTGAGCATAGTATTTTATATGATCGCTTAGGAATGAAAAAATATATCCCCACGCTGGATATCTAGAATAAAATAAAATAAATAAAATAAAATAAAATAAAGTATACGGACGTGCAGAAAAAACTAAACAGAAGGGTTCGCAGCGCATTTTGCATTTGTTCCGAAAGTATTTTGACCGTTTTTGGCTCAATTTATGATTACGGACAAACATGGCTTTACCATTACGTTCTCTGACCCAACTGTATTCAAAACCCTTTATTTTGCATACATCCGCAGCGTATTAGAGTTTGCATCTTCGATCTCTACTGACCGGACTTTGCTCTTAGTGATTTCTATCTATTTTTAAAATTAAAGGAGCATTTGAGAGGTAGACATTTTGTTGATGATTACGCGGTAACAGCCGCAGTGCACGATTTTCTAAAAAATCGGGATGAAGAGTTTTTGGGAAGGATATTTTATGTTTAGAAAAAAGGGCATAAACCTAAAAGCTGACCATGTACAAAAACAAGAGAACATTCCATAAAAATTAATTTCATCATACTTATTATAACTTTTTATTCAAATCCGTAGTATTGTCCATCGCTGTTACGTTATATTTTATATTTGTAACAATTTGTATTTGTCTCATTGAAATCGACCGTCCAGAAAATAGCCTAACCTAATTAAATCAAAGTTTAACTTAATATGTCTTTTGTTTCAGAAATTATGAATTTCCAAATGACACTAGATGGCAGCGCCAAAAATGGTTCCAGCAGTTCATTGGTTATCTACTACAATTCTGTTAATCAGTTTTGTGGCGGTTGCCTCGAATTACGTTGGTAAGTAACTTTATATGAAATCGAAGACTGCCGCGGTTGTCATTTTGAATATGATTAAATGTGTATATTACAAAGTGAGAGGTTATATTTTGAATATTCAGTTTCAGATATATATACGAATATCACAATATATATACGAAAATCTGTTGTATGTCCACAAGAATATTGACAAGTTTAAAAAAAAAAGCGACACTCATAATGTTAATACTAGACATAAGCATAACCTTGACGTGCTACTCGTCTCCACAAAATAAGCAATTCTTTTTTGGGACAATGTATACGCTTCTATAACAAACTTCCTCATACTATTAGAGAACTATCTGTAAATAGGTTTAAAGCTACCATCAAAGCAAAATTGTATAAAAAAGCATACTATACAATATCTGATTATGTAAATGACAAAACGGCTTGGGAGTAAGGCTTGGATGAATCATAAGAACATAAATTAAAAATAATATTTAATTGTGTCTATATGAATAAAGAACATTTTGATTTTGATTTTGACAGACTTTTACATAAAAAAAAAAAAAGTTTTGCTCAAAGAAGTGTTCGTAGATACGTCCGTTCGTTTACTCGCACCTGTATCTCAGAACCTATAAGATAGAATATATAGTTTCTATGTTAGGATCTATATTTTATTATTTTTTCCTATTTTATGATTATTTTAATACTTCTCTGTTAAGGTAGTCATTGAAATGCCATTTATTATTTTTACAAAGAAGGAATTTTATTTTTTTATTATTCATTATGATTACATTTATCTATATTCAAGCAATTATGACTATGTATATATTATCTATTTGCACATCATTTTTATTTATATATGGTTAACGTTTTATATTTTCAATTGTACCTACATTTTTCAGCGTATAATAATTAATAATAGATATTAGTATTCAGTATTCAATTTATTCATTCAGAATATACAATAAAAGCATGAATTATGAATTAAAGCTAATTATCCCATATTAAAATTCGTCAGTTGCTAGTAATATATAATTATATGTAGATATAAAACTATTTAAGCATAAACATTATTTCGACAATAGCGTTGACTAAAGTCGGCTTTACACGGCAGTCAAATAAAAAAAAAAAATAGAGCTGAATCCATGTAAATGAGTATACTCATAAAATAGGTAATTATTATAGGAATATTAATAGTCATATTGGCACTTTATACGAAAAATAATCACAAAATAGAAAGTATCAAAACAAAATTGGAAAAAAATAACGTATGTATATGATCAGGTATGTTACGTTACACATTGTAATAAACATATTAAATATTAAATTCATAATATTATTATTAAACAATAAGAACTAAAATAAGGTACCTGAAAGTTACACATTAATTTTATTCCCATTTGAAAGAATTTGCATGCTCAAAAAAATCACCCAGCTTATAGAAAGCATGTGTGGATTGCAGCTTTTGTTTAATAAATCTTTTAAACGCCTTTGTTTCCATCTTTCTTGTGGAGAGTGGTAGCTGGTTTAAGAGCTTATAGCTCAAATATCCAAAGGACTTTTGTGTCTGCGTAAGGCAAATATGACTATGAATTCTGTAAATTTTATTATGTTCGTTTCATTACTTAGTTTTTATATAGGGTCATAGATATAGTTACAACAATTTAAATTTCCGCCTTAGAACAGGATACAACCTAGTTAAATGAAATTAAAATATGATGACTAGCAACAGTTTTGGCGTATCATGTCATCAGTTTTTTGCTACTGGATTTATGTCTACGAAATGTTTATTGTACATGTCCATTTCACTGTAAATGGCTGTGAATTACAATTTAAAATTAAAATTAAAAATTAAATAAGTTAGGAACATTTATCTCTAGGCAGGAAGATGGTTACCGGCATACGACTCGGTATAGTATCTTCTGTAGCATCTCTTGCTCTTTTGTTTTGTTTCTCACTTTCTTTATCTCTTTTAGTTTTAATTCTATTCTACTTAGGTCTTATAGATTTAGCGGAATTTTATGTTTAATTTTAATGGCGATTATTTAATGGAATTTGAATATTTTTTTTTGAATACCACATTTAAGGGCGATTTAGTTTTATGAGCATTTTACTACAACGTATAATTTATAAATAGGATAGAAAACGAATTTACCGCGTGAAATTTGTAGGACCCGACGTTTCGGTGACGTTGCAGCCGCCGTTGTCTAGGGTAGACAGTCTACCCTAGACAACGGCGGCTGCAACGTCACCGAAACGTCGGGTCCTACAAATTTCACGCGGTAAATTCGTTTTCTATCCTATTTATAATGTCAAACAACCGCGATAGTCTTCGATTTTATATAACGTATAATTTATTGTATTACTAGAGCCATGTCCACTCTAGAATGGATTAGTCCAACTTGGGTGAGAGGATCGAAAAATCACGTGGTTAACTGTCATTTTGATTCCAAGATAAATGTTTTTTTTTAAAATATTGTATTTGAAATCGGCCCATCGGGGCATGCTAGCCATACTTCAATCTCGAAATATTGGACTTATAGACTTGAAATAAGTACTTAGAGACTTGAATAAGGTACACAAGTGTCTTTTTGGCCCAAAACATGACAAACTTTGGTTGAAATATCTCACATACTAGCGACACAAATAATTTTTAAACTCCGCAAAATTTATGAAACGATAAAATCATATAGGAAAAATACTATTTTAATGCCACGGAAAAAAATTAAACTATAACACAAAGGATATACTACTAAATTCTACAAAAATCTTTCATTCGCGATTTTAATCGAATTTATTTACTATCGGTTGGGATTGGCGCGCGCGGGGTAGGGAGTTGAGGTTGGTGTTAGGGGGGGGGGGGGGGGTTGTTGCACGGCGAAGGGTGCTTTTCTACCTGCCAGGAAGTGTTAGGGTGACCCAACCGATTTTTTTGTTAATTTTAATTTTACTAATATTTTGTTTAATTTAGGTGTACTTTATAATAACCGATATTGGTATTGATATACATAGTTTCCATCTGGGCATTATTAGTAGATACCCTTATAAAGTACTAGAATTCGTCAATACAAATGGAAGGTAATGCCATATGAAATAGTGCCCGTCTGCTACGAGCTTTTCGTGGCGAGCATTGCTCAATTAAAATGGCCTCCGCGAGAACTAACCTATTAAAAGGCGGAAGCGGGCGCGGTGGTGGCCTATTGCAAACGGCGGCAGATATTCCAAATTTATGAAGCGAGCTCGTTACGTCATTCCTGCTTAATTAATAACTCTACAATGTCGGAGACAACCCTACGCCAGTGCCCGCCGATGACACTTATTATAACAGTGAATAACCTAGAATGAAATTATATAACCTGCAGTGTGTACGGTCATATTGGGACAGTTCATTTACAAGGGTGGTAGGGTCAAAATATTTTTCGATCGTTACCTAAGGACTTGTCATCCTAGGAAATTTAAACCCATACATTTTAAATAAATAATATAAATTTAAATAATCGACATCTCGATTTGGTACTATATTATTATTATTATTAATAATAATAATAATAATAATAAACTCTTTATTTGCACTTAATAAGTATACAAAAAAGGCGAGCTTATTGCCACATGGCAATGTCTTACAGCTAACCTAAACATAGTGGTACATGCGCGCATTGTGAAAATAAAGATTATTACATAACATACAGACAAGCGGAAGAATTTAAGACTAATAATGCCCGAGGAGAGGAAATTGGGAGAGGAACAGGAGAGAAAGGGAAGAACTGGTTACTTCTTAGAAAGGTAGTAATCCTTAAGGTGAGTCTTAAACGATGGTAAAGAAGGCGAGTTTCGTATATTTGCTGGGAGGTCGTTCCAGAGTCTTGCACCATGGACACAGAAAGAATAGGAATAGAAATCACTATTATGACTCGGAATTTTTAATAAACTGTCAGAGGCTGACCGAAGTACGAGACCGTGGAAACTTAGTGGTTCAAAAAGCTCCTGGAGATAGGATGGTGTTAATTGGGTGAGTACACGATATAGGAGAGCCAGTACATGAACATTTCTTCTTTGGCGTAATAATACGAGTTATGTGTTAAAAAACCGGAGACCTGGTTGCGTTGAAGCAGTAACTTATGTAAACCTATGTAAATTCAACATAATGGGATAACATGTTTGAATGTAAAAACTCCTGGGGTTATATTAGATATGCGATCGCAGTGACTTCAGTGAAATTTATGTGCAGCTCAATGAGATGCATGCTAGAGTGGTGTATAGGTAAGTAGTGGAATGAAACCAAATTACATGCATTTGAAAATATATTTATGAAAGAAATCTATTTTAGCGGCTACCTGCTGTTTTTGACGCATAATGGTACTTTAAGGAGAAATTAGCCATTGAGGTAATAGTCAAAAGACGTACTTTTCCATACCCCCCCCCCCCCCCCGTAAATTGCCGGTTGCGCAGCGCGTCTAACAAACAGCCCCGAACCGCCCGATGTGTCCCCCCGGATCCGTAACCCAGATCCCAACCGTCTACGATCGCATGATACAACCGCAGGCATAGTTCACAGTGAGGGACAGGGACAGCTACCATCTGGTAGCCTCCCTGAAGAGGGACTTTCCCCTTTCGGGGAACTATGAGTTTGGCCGACCAAAGAGGCAAAAACTGGCCAACAGACCCAAGCTGCTTCGAGCTATACGAGCCCAAGCTTTTTACGCAGTATATTTTATTATGAGACTTAAATTGTTTTTCCGGTAAGTTTAAAATTTTTCCCCCATTTAATTACACACTGCTCCAAGAGAATCCTACTTTTTAAATTTAATCATCTAATATTATAACATAGATAATGGGCCCGATTGCGTTTCTTTGTGAACTAAAACTAAAATTAGTCCAAGCGAACGAGACAGAGCAATACGATAGAGTGGAATATGAAACAAACGATCGTCGATAAATACTACCTGTCTATACTCGTCCGAATAAATTCGAGCATATCTCGTGCGGCGTAAGATTTGGCCTTGGCGGGCAGTTTTAATGCGAAAAAGTGACATCCGGTCATCTCACACTCCGCTCCAGCGTATTGTCCTGTCTCGTTCACACGGACTAATTTACGAATTTAGCTCACGAAGAAACGCAATCGAGCCCAATATTATATCTGAAACATCTTTATTATTGATTGGTATGATTATTATTTATTCTGGTGAGGCAGCTTTGCTGGTACGTCCAGACCATATCGTGTAAAACTAGTCATAAACAATATTAACATGTTTTTAGGTACTAATCAAGTCTCTTTTCACAAGTTATTAATTACCTTTCAATATTTGTTAGTTTATTTAGGTCAAATCATGCAAGCTAAATTTTCTAATTTACACTATTTTTTTAATTAGACTAGCAAATTTACACTCATTACTTTTATGATATACACACCATATTTTACAAAAATCTTAAAATCTTAATATCTTCACATTTCGTTCTTAGGGAAATTTGTCTGAAAATTTTATAGAACTTATCTATTTTATTTTTCTGTCCCACCAATCGACGAGAAGGGTACGTATTGTACGTACGTACGGGTACGTTCTGTCTGTCTGCTTGCGTGTATTCCTCCACGATAGCGCACTAAAGCATAATCCATTTGAGCTGAAATTTAATGCACGTATCATTTGGTATTAGTAACAGTTTAAAAGGTTGTGGTTGAAATCGGTCTAGCAGGGGGCGCCTTAGTGATGTATAAATCTCGAAATATTTGACTAAAAGACTTGAAATTTGGGCCGAAATTACATTGTGATATTTTGGTTGGAATACCTCATATACAAGCTACACTAATAATATTTAAATTCCTACATATATTGTAATCAAATATTACGTATCTTATGAAGTTGAAATTTTACATATTGGGTCATTTCCCATAACATAGCATTTTTATGGTGAGCATGACCTGATTCTACACCCAGGATAAGCTCCCGACGAGGATACTCTTCCACGGTCAGCAGCAGCATAATTTTGTATATGCATTCAATTATTATAGTCGGTTATAAATTTCACCATGATATGGCTGCAGGGTTGGCTCTTGACAAGAGGACTACTAAACGGTAAGCAGCATAGAAATGATTTTTTTATACGCTTTCAATTACGATAGCCCCTTCTAAGTTCACCGCGATAGGGCTGCTGCACCTAGTATTGGCTTCTAACAAGGGGACTTCTGAACGGTCAACAGCAAGAACACGAAATTCTGTATAGCATTCAATTATGAAAGCCCATTCTAAGTTCCACTATGAAATGGCTGCTGCACCCAGAGTTGGCCCCGGACAGAGCATGTTAATAAAAATGTATTTTTACTATTAATTTATTGAAAATATTAATAAAGCTTAGGTACACTAATTTACTTCGAATGGTAGTTTATGCCACAGTTGAGTTTTTGCTGTAACCTCGTAGATGTGTGTTGCCGTTGAATTTGTAAATATTCTTTATCCCAGGTACTTTTTAATAATTTGCTAGATTGTTATATGTCTCAATCAGGTCCTTCTTTGTCTTCTATTTTTGAGAGTACTCAGTAAAAATAATTCTAAGTGATCTTCATAATTCATTATATTAAGGCACACTAGCAGTTGGATAATATTAGCTCTACCTTTACCAGGAAGTCTACATTTTTCCATAAGTATGGGCTCCAGAGCTAATAAACAAAAGGTCTCACATGTACCTTGTATAACTTTGTAAACTCCTCTATTGACAGAAGCAAAGCTTTTCGTGTCAGATCGAGAGTAGAATCAGCTCGTTTAGCTATTACCCCTATGTGTTTTTCCCATTTGAGATCATCACAAATTGTTATACTAAGATCTTTCTGTTGCTAAATTGCTGTTATGAAAGAACTATTCACGTATTCTCTGCCTTGTGATTCGCGTAGTCGATGTAATACTTGACAACACCCTGTCCTTTTCCCGGCTTGCGAAAATCCGTATACTCAGTAGGACGTCAGTAATGGCTTTATTTACCGCTATTAGATCAAGCCATGCAAATTTAATGGGATAAATTAGAGTAAATTTATATGATTTCGTATTTTTTCTGATAAATAACTTACAACAATAATGGCCATATTATTTAAAATGTAGATCCCCAGGCGAATTAAATTTTCGGTTCGTCGTCAAATTGACAGTTCAAGATATACTAAATTAATGTTGTAATGCGTCAAGTAGTTCCACCGAAATATTATAATGCTTTAAGCTATTTTTAATTTTTAAGTTATGATTATTATTTAATATATCCTCCATTAGTTAATACGGAATCCTGAGATAAAGATTGTCCATTTCAGAACCCACTGTTTTCCAAACTTACGGCACTGGGCGACACGGTCTCTTTCACCTCCTTTTGATGTCGAATTCCCGTCGTTCGGCGCGGCTGTTCTGACTTCTGCTGTTGTTTCCGGTTCTAAAGAAATATTCACTCGTTTTGGTATTTGATTGGAATTTCGAATTCCGGTGCTTCTGCAGCCCCTATTCTCCTGATATGGCCCCTGCCGTCTTCTAAATTGAAAACTTTGCAAAGAGGGAAGCGATTTTAAACCATTGAAGACATCCAGGCAATAATGGAGATTATTATTAACACCCGTAAGGAAAAAAAGAAAAATATATATTGCAATACTCAACCCTCCAACCCATCCCCCCCGACCCCCAAACCCCCTCCAAGCTATACTTCCCTTCCAACCCCCCATACCCTTCCTTAAATAACGCTTACAAGTTACATTTACAAAGCTTGCATAGGTTGTTACGCAAGCGTTATAACTGTTCATAGGAATGTAAATTAGTTTTGTTTAAATAGGTTTTGCAAATACTCGTACCATGTATTTACTGTAAAATACTATAAAACAAAATAAATAAAATATAAACGACGTCGAAAATCTCGCAATATACTGCAGCGAAGACTTTCTGCATGGCTTGTGTCTTCAATAGTGTCGAGCCACGTCCGAGTGCAATGTGTCGTGATAGGGCCGCGGAATGTGCGAGAGAGACGGCGACAGTTTGCGGGCGCTCTCCCCCGTAGGCAAATTATCGTACCGCGATTACCCCCCACGATTTATCGTTATGAGCTTGTAACATGCTGCCACACTGCCGCCGCGCCGCTGGCGATAGTCTAATGATACTGCACGCCTCTGTATCGGCGGGATGCCGCCAAACGATCATTCGCTAATACAGCCTCATTTGTTAACTGCTTTATCGCTCCGGAGAGATGTACGATACTGTCAAGCGCGATCGTTGCGCGGCAGAGCGGGCTATGGTGGGTGCTCAGAAATGTCTTTAAGGATTGGTCGTATGCCCAGACCAAGCCTAAGAGACATTGCTAATGGACCCAGTGCAGTTAGGCCATTATGACCCATGTGATTATGGTCGGCATAACTCACAGGTCAGCACCCATCTGGACTCTCATCTAGGACTCTGTGCCTGCGGACCAGTGCCCCTGGGAATCGTCATTCAGGTACTTCTGGACGGCTTGCGTACCGTGGGGCGTGAGCTAATCGACTGTTCATTCCGACTGATAACCAGGGAAGTCTGAAAACGGCTTTATTTCCTATAGAGCGGTGGTGTTTGTGAACCTTACGACAACTGCTCTTAAAACGACCAAATGGCTACCAAATACAATGTGAACAGTTGGGCAAAGGATGCCGTGGTCTGCGATAGATTCAGTAGACACCGAATTAACGCAACGAAAGGGAGTACCGCGCAAGCGACATCAAAGCTGTAACCAGTCGGGAGGCCGGAGAAATCTGGCCATAACAGTTAGCGAGGGCGCTTGGTCTGTCCGCTGGGTTAACTACTCGTTGCCATTCGGTAAAGCTTGGTCTCTCGCGGGTAGTAGGCGGAGCTAGTTAGTGTATTGTAATTTTCTAAGTCTTCCACGCTCATCTCACGGCTGAAAGAATGATCACATATCGTTGTGCCAGCCTGGAATAACGGATTCGTCCGTTGTGGTCGACATCGCCGAACTGGTCGTATGCACAACGTATTACAAGTTGAAGTAAATAAAAGTTTCAAGCAGGATCTACACGACCTGTACCAGGTTCCTAATGGTTCGTGCAGCTTGGTCCTGATGGCCTGTCTGTGTTTTCTTCGGTCGGCTCAACTCAGGTTTAAGCTCCCCATTAGATAGCCGCCTTGAAGAGGGACTAACCTGGAAGGCTGGGTGTGAACTCTGCCTAGGGCTGTAACCTGCAACCCTAGAGTTGGGATAGGAGTTCCCGATCCGGAAGAACACCTCGGGCGGAATTAGGCTGTTTGCGTCTTATACGGCGTCAGCCAGTAGTTTACCCGATCCGGGGAATAACGAAGGAGTCTTAAAACGTACTTTCCGAAGAAGCGGCGGTAGTTGTTTGCCTGTCGTCATCAATCCTAAAAAATGATCCGTTGGCCCCCCGATCACGTGTGAGGTTGACAGGCAAAGTGCGTCTCTGTAATAACTTCGAACTTAAATTACCGCTGATGTCAGGGAGAGTCCGCGCAAGCAACCTCGAACCTGTGACCAGATCGGAGGATGGAGAAATACGTCCGAATCTGGTAGTTAGAGCGCGATAATGGACCGCTGTGTTTCACTTCCCAGTGGCTCGCGATACGGCGTTGGACTCTTACGGAAGTTGACGTAGCTTGACTGTGATAACCAAAGTCTTTTATGTTAACTCCATGGGAGACAGAATGGCTTGATGTCGTTATAACTTTCTGGGCTTTCGAAAACAAAAAAGTTCGTTCATTCGCTAAACTTTATAAATTTTAGATTATGAAAATGGTCATAATAGAACGCGTTAATTTGTATTACCTTTACTGTTACCGTAATTGTTATATACATCAGCGGTTGTAATATATTTCACTAAATCATCTTAATTATTCCAAATTAAAAAAAAAAATACTTTAATTATTATTTCGACAAAAATATTTTTCTATTAAACAAATTTTCATGATATTATTGTTTTTCATTTGCTATTACTTTAGTAATTATTATAATATTTATTGAAATATCACTGATTCTGAATCATGCTAAGAAATTATGGTTAGAATATCTCGTATAAAAGCGACGCAAAAAAAAATACTGCCGTATTTAAGAAAATCTACATAATTTTTGAAAAATACCATTTTAATACACGGAAATATTATAAAATGCTAAGAAATACCACTTTTTCTATCATAGTCACATGACACAATCACTATAGGGTGGAGGGTGGAGTGATCAGGGAGGGTAGGTTGCTTTCCGGGAAAGTCTTGGGGTGACAAACCGATTTTTTTAATTTTTTTATTTTTATTGAAATATGTTTTTTTTAACTATAATTTTCAGAGAAAACAATTAGCGGCATTTTTTTGTATAAGTATGTACAATATGCTAGAGTATTGTTTCCAATGTATGTTTTCCGAAATGATTAACTGCCCTACATTTACGAAGGTACGTGATACGTCCGCTGATATTCCCCGAACGCAACCAACCGTGTCCCGTACGTTTGAGTACAAAAAATAAAAAAAACTGAAACCACCAAGGATACGTGATAAATCAAATCTTTCCTAAGACTCTAATTTCAAAATGTCTGTAAAAAAATGTCTGATATATTGTAAAAAAGTATTGCTATTAAGGAATCTAATGAATAAAACCCTATGATCTTTCACCTACTTTTTGAATAATAAACCAATGGTAGGGCGGATATACAAATAAATAAATGTGGCGGTGGTGACGCTCTATTTTGTGTTTCTTTTAAGCTCACGTTTGAGCCTTCATTAAGGATTAAACCCGGTAGTATGTCGCGCCCGTCAGTAAATTTTTACCTTATTTAAAGATCTGATATGTTTGGTTCTTCGCGGCGGTTCCTCCTAGCTCTCATAATTTATTCATGGCAGCGCTGGCGTGCGCGAGAGGTCACCCGGTTAACAGTCCGTTTTGCCTAAATTTCGCCTGGAGGTTGCCCACTTACGCCAATTACTTACAGAGCCACTCCTAATTTACCCCACTCTTAAGGGTTGACGGAGACACACGGAGCAGTCGTTTCGCTGCGTTTTGCAAGTATAATCGCTCTATTTGCCCGGGGATGCAATTAAAAGAGGGTTCTTTGTGTTAATGTGCTGGACCAAAAGTCTTCATTTTATTAAAGTTCACTTAACCTTCCGTGTGCCTAGTGGGGTTTCATTATCTGTTGTATTTTATTTTACACCAGATGACCCGTTGAACTTCGTACCACCTAACATTGATTTGATTGTAACTCTTTATAAGCGTTTATTGATCCTAATCAACCTTCCACATCCAATTCATTGAAGTCTATAATATGGCCGAATCATGTACGGTTTGAGTTTCGTTTGGTGATTAAATGAAAGTCGTTTGTAATTAAAATAATTTCAATGTATTTAATTTACATGATGAAATATAAATGTTTTTTCGACTTTTCATACTTTTTAAAATTTTTCGGCTTATTCGACTTCTTGACTTTTCCGACTTTTTCGAATTTTTCGATTTTTTTGCATTTTTCGACTTTTTGAACTTTTTTGACTTTTTCGACTTTCTCGAGTTTTTTGACTTTTCCGATTTTTTCGACTTTTTCGGCGTTTTCGACTTTTTCGAGTTTTTCGACTTTTTTTTTACTTTTTTGACTTTTGACTTTTTCGACATTTTGAAATTTTACGCAATCGCAGAGAATAAATAACAGTTATGGATGGCGCAGCTGTCAAACAATAGGATCGCCGCGAACGCCATTTATTGAAAGTGGCCCATTTCCCAAAATGACCAATTTGGATTTTTCCGATTTTCAGTTGTTTCTTCTAATTTTTCCTAAATATTTTTTTTTATAAACCACCCCTGAATCAAGGCAAACAAAACAAAAAAATAATAATTCAAATCAGTCGAGTCATTTTCGAGATCTTGCGAGACTAACGCACGGCGATTCATTTTTATATATAACACAGCGCGTCAGAGTTTTAAACAGCTGGTCGCACAGGCTGATTAATATAGGGTCAGTTACCGACTTAAAATTCAAAATAAGTCAGTGCTGAAAAGGGGGTTCGCTGTGTTAATGTGCTGGACCAAAAGATTTATTTTATGAAAGTGCACTCAACCTTCCGTGCGCCCAGCGGGGTCTATTAGAGCCCTGCGATAATAACACAGTGCGCCAGAGTTTTTAATAGCTGGTCGCACAGGCTGATTCCTATTGAGTCAGCTACCGACTTCAAATTTAAATTCAAACTCAGTACTGACCCATTACCGAAACTAGATAATAATCGGCTGAGCATTACCCGACTATACACGACTATTACTGAAGCGATACTCGACTACACCATGAGAAAAATATTGTATTTCTTCCTAAATTGCCGACTTATTATTATGGTTTTATTCCAAATGATGATTTTCCAGTCGGAATGTTGTCGAGTTATAAAGAAGTCCCTTACTCGATTATATGTTTCTCCATAATCCGTACGGGTAATACGAAAATAACGGTATAATGTAGCTTCAATATGATTTTTGTAACTGACTATAACCTTACGCATGTAATAAAAAACGCTGTCATGGTAAAATCATGATCTCGTTGTGTGCTGTAATAATGTGCATTGTAGTTACTGTTCTCATGACATGGTAACTACACCGTTATGCGTTATGTTGACCCATACGTACGGACCACAGTATTTGTTATACACGTAACCCTATTGGAACATGCATATGTCCGTGTATTACAGCACTATATTTTGCTTAGTGTAGATACGGGTGTATGAAGTCGCTTTGTGATCTCTTATAGAAACTCTATTTGCGAGAATTTGCTGTCTGTCTCTATACACCGCCTATTATATTGGCCGGTAAAGCTACTTGATTGCATGCGCGTAGTCGATAGTCAAGAGTAAACATATATTAACGCTAAAAGGCCCTATGGAGTAATTTCGGCTTCGCGTGCACCTCCGAGTTCACATTATTTTCAAACTGTTTTGATTAGAGTAGACATTTACGGTCACTTTTAATCATTTATTTATTTATCTTATTTAATAATTTAATTAATTTAACAATACATTTTAGGTCTCACTAACAATCATATCAAAAAAAAATATATTATTAAAATTAAAATTAAAATTGAACACGGCCGATATGAGCATTAGCAGGTATGTACTGCTGCTGCCCAACTAAGTGCCAGGACTTGTTCCAGGGCAGCGAGCTCTATAGTTTTTAGATTACATATATTCGGCGATTTGAAAAAAAATAAAAAAATAAAAAGGAAAAGAAATATATTACCGTCACCATTACAAATTATAACTACTAATCACTAAATAATGATCACAACAGGAAATATTTAAAATAAAACACATGTAATAAATAATAGTCACCAAATTTAATGAATAAATAATAGTAATAAATAAAAAGTCAGCGAAAATAATAATAACAATTTTCAAGGATGGGATTTAATAATGGGAACTGTCTCGGTACATTAATTTGTGAATATTTTGCCGGGCGTCATGTTTTAGCCAGGAATCAATCTTGCCTTTAAAATAAGGAGGAGACTTAGGCACATACATTTTTATATAGTTTTACAGTTCGTATAATTCAGTTATGAAACGTTTCATTACTTCATTCGCGTTATATATAGATAGGTAGCAATGCCGAAAACACCCTTTATAATGAAATGCGAAAAACCCGCTATCGAAATTAAACTCTTTTGCTAAAAGGGTTCATTATACCTCGGTGAATCAAATACACATTTTATTACGTTGCAAACTGTTATCGCATAATGGGTTCGACAGTACTAATTACGACATTATTAATTAGCAAGTAATTTGAGCTATCTAATGTAATTTAATATTTGAACCGAATCTAATATTAAAACTTAAAAATATATTAAATATCAATATCAAAAAACGTCCCCATTTGTGACATTCTACAGCGACTTTGGGCAGGATTGCGTTTCTAAAATCGGAATTAGTTCATGCGTTCGAAACGTTATAGCGGATTATGAAATGAATAGGTGTCACTTTCCAGCTTAAAAATAACAATCGAACAAATAGCGTCATAATCTTAAATCTGCCGAATATGGATGTTTTTATATGACTGTCCAAAAAAATGAGTGCTATATGTTAAGGATCCATGTATGTATATTTTCCGTTTCTTTATTCCAGCATAGCTTCTAAATGCTTGATCCGATTCAGAAGTGTGGTAGTATTAGAATCGTTATGTCCTACCGAAAGAAAGAGGATACGTGCTGCGACCCCATTCTCTCATATAAGGAGAAAGCAGCGTCTTCAATATAAATCGCCATGTTACGCGTTGGCGTGTTGACAGTCAATATTTGACATATTAGTTTTTTCTTATTCGTAGTTTTCTTTGTTTAGTTCTTCTTCTTTTTGGCGGCCGACTGAAATAAACCCAGTAGGCCAACTAACGAAGATAAGCATTTGGAATATTAATTTCGCAAAATAAATTATTATTATACAAAGTGTTTTTATATGTGCATAATCAGGAACCTTTTTAACCTTCTTAATTTATTGGTAAATTTATTTGTTTGTAAATTTATTTATTCACCTTTTTATACATTTAAATATTTTTTTAATGTACATATCTAATACTAGTCACTTAATTATGCATTAATATATTTACCTTTTATATATTGAATGAATGAACGATGGGAATAAATAAAACAAAAGTGAAGTCACCCGTCCATCATTGGATGCAAGCTTACCCGCGGCGGAATGTGAGCCATCCAATATTGGATATGAAATCCAATATAAACTATCACACGCAGAAGTGACGGCTGAATTTTTACCCCGCGATAAGAGGGGTTTAATACTACCACCCTATAACAGATATACAATTTAGTGGGGTGATAAAATCCACAAAAATGCTATCTTATCTGCTTTGCAAAAAAAGTTGTAAAATATGTTATTATTTTTACCTTTGTATTTGCTTAAATCTTTTTTTTTTGTATCGGATAATTTTATAAAATAATTTTTAAAAAATGTCCACGCGCTGGGGGAAGGCAGTTTTTACTACCACGCGTGAGAACTTTCTTCGCTCAACGATACTTCTACAAGGCTCCAAGGCTTTATAATTAAATAGACATTGCGATTCAAAATTTACCATGGTAGCATTTAAGAGATCAATGAAAACTTGATTGTTTTATAAAGGACTACTCTATGCCTAAACCAAACTTTGATTAGGTAAATTAAAAATAATAAAAATAATAATAGTAAAAGAAGTTTATTGTGAATATGTGTAATATATATTCACAGTATTTATGTAATTTTAGGTATTTATGCATTGGTGTAGGGTATAAACTTAATTTATTTTCTACTAATGTATGAGTGTATATCGGGATAATTCAGTGTGTGTGTATTATACAAGTCTGAATGTTTATTTTTTTATATTCATATGACTGAACGTTATACCAGTAGGGCGGTGTCGACTACAATGGGCGAACCCATCATCCCAGGCTGGTATAACGATATAGATCGTCCTTTTAGCCGTTGGATGAGCGTAGAATACTCGGGGACAAGACAGTCTACTGTCTAGTTCACCAGCAACCCGGGACAAGACAGTCTACTGTCTAGTTCACCAGCAACCCGTTGGAGACCGACGCATTAGTGCGAGGCACCGGGAAAGGTTACCAGCGGGCAGCTTCACCGCCTAACTACAGTTTTAGCAGTATATCTCCATCTGGAATTAACCTTCAGGATACCTCCGTCCTCCCGACTGGTTACGGGTCCGAAGTCGCTTACGCGACCTCTACCTGTTGTATTATAGCGGTAATTCAGTTTGAATTTATCGCGGACCTATGCGTTCTTTGCCCGTAGTTCCACGCGGGATCGATTAGCACAAGGTCATTTCAAGAGTGGCAAGACTATACCCGACTATTACTGACTATTACTGAAGCGATACTCGACTACACCCTGAGAAAAATATTGTATTTCTTCCTAAATTGCCGACTTATTATTATGGTTTTATTCCAAATGATGATTTTCCAGTCGGAATGTTGTCGAGTCCACCCGGAATGGAACATCCACCCCCGCTGCTTAGGAAACAGTATATTTCCATAGTCTCCAGACCCCTTCAGCAATAAGTCAGAATGCACAACCGATTGGTTTCGCCGACAGCTGCGCAAACCGTCCAGTGGCGCCGGGATGCAATCCCGCCGGGAGAAACCGGTCCACCAGCTCTGAGGCCTGACACACGGGAGTCTTACCCGGGGTAGCCTTCCACTGGAGGTGGCTTCTGAATAGGAGCTGGATGAGCCGATACGAGAACAAAATGGATCTTGTGGCCCAAGCTTCACGAAATTGTTCACCGTTAAAACCGTTTACCACCAACGTTTAAAACCGTTCACCACTGAACGTCATACCATCTTGCGGTGTCAACTACAACGGGCGAGCCCGTCACCACAGGACGTTTTAACGATTAGTCGTTCTATCGCCCTGCAGTGAACGTAGAGACTTTGGACAGTACATTCTACGTCCAGCTACGTCACAACCCGTGAGAGTCCAACGCCTTACCGCGAGTAAACCAGGAGTAAACCCGGCGGGCTCGAGATACTCGCGCCCTCACTTCCAATTGTGACCAGATTTCTCCGGTCTCTCGATTGGTTCCGAGTTCGAGGTCGCTTGCGCGGTCCTCTCCCTTATGAAGCGGTGAAACGGAGTGCACCGAATCTTCGCGGACCAAGGCGTCCTTTGCCCGCCTGAACGTCATACCAGTCAGGTCGCGGAAAAGGAATATCCGAAGTAAAATATCAGCATCCCTAGAAACGAAGGTTTTCCGCTCAGTTAGGTAGGCGATGAGCTAATGGCTATGGGTTTCATGTTTTCCCTGCGTGATTTGTAACAATGTATACCGAATATCCCATAGTCCTTCTGTAGTAGACTTGTTTTTTGTAATAAATGAATAATGAACAGAGGGCGTCTTGCTCGCACGAGCCCGCGCTAATGCCAGAAAATGCACGTTTTTACTATTTTTACTTGAAGATGGCTAAACATATCTAAAATCTACTACCTAATTAAATCGTATAACATATAGCTACTGTTTCTGTATGCTTTTATCTAAGTAAGGTATGCCAGAGGGACGCCAGTTGTATATCCTTCTATGTATAGGGCTGGCTAATAAGGGCAGGTCTATGTTGATAGTCTGTGGCGGCCATATTGTTTTGGAGGCGATGTAAAATCTGTTGTTTATTATTAACTAACTGATGCTAAATCCCAATGGCAAGTTACACGCCTGAGCAGCCCTTAAAAAATAGTCAAAATGGTTGCGGAGAAATCCCAAGTGAATTTGTCACCAAAATCGTGCGATTTGACCCCGCTAGACTTTTTATTGTGGGCTTTTGTGAAGTGGAAGGTATATGCCAATAAGCTGCAATCAGCCGATGCCCTAAAATTCAACATAACCTAGGCCATCGCTCAAATTCAGCCGGATCTATGCTGCAGTCATTTAAAATAAGATCTATTGGATCCGTGCGACCGTGCGGAACCTCTGGGAATATTTGAGCGTTTTTATATTCCATACATAATTGCATACATGGGCCTTTTAAACAAAAAAAGATTTGTGTTAATACCTCAAACACAGCTTGTTTTATTAAACAGGATGTCAAGATCGACCTGCTCATATAAGCGGTAGCGAATGGTTTCGTGCAGCTTGGGCTATAAGATCCATCGCGTTCTCGGATCGGTCCAACTCACGATTCAACTCCTATTCAGAAGCATCCTTGTGTGAAAGGCTACCCCGAGTAAGACTCTTGCGTCTCAGGTCTCACGGCTGGTGGATCAGTTTCTCCTGGGGACTGCCTCCCGGCGCTAATGTACGGTTTGAGCACCGTTCGGCGACGCCAATCGGTTGCGCTCTCTGACTAATTGCTGAAGGAGTCTGAAGGCTTAGGAAATATAATATCCCTAAAGCAGCGGGGGTGCGAGCAAAAGATGCCATTGGTTCGCGATATATTTTAACATAACCGCTAAATATACGGTAGGTAGAGGTGGAGCAAGCGACTTGGAACTCGTAATTAGTCGGGGGGTTGAAGGCATCCCGATAATTTATTCCAGACGAAGATATCCTTACAAAACTGGTAAACAGAGGGCGAGACTGCCTGCTGGGGTACTTTACCTGGTGCCTTGCCGCAAGGCTTTGGCCTCTGTCGGCATGTTAACTTAGCTAGACGGTAGATTTGTATTGTCTCTGAGTCATCTACGCTCACCTCATGGGAGATAGAACGATCACTATTGTTAAATAAGTTTAGCCAGAAAGCCATACCGCTACTCCAGTGACCAGCTCTACAGGGATTTTATGGTGTTGGATGCAAGACAACTATACGTACGGCAGGTCTTGATATGCTACTGGAAAGAACTCCAACGGGATAGAGGCAAGCCGACCAGGAACGCCCATAGACACGACACAAGACATAAAGACAGACATGTACAACCAAAAATGAGAACGAGCTTTGGACAAAGACACTATATTTACCTAGCGAAAAAACTCCATAACATATTTACCACGCAATTAGGCCAAGCTACAATCATTCAAAATGACGCTCACTACAAAAGACTGGTAACATTATGGTTATTACACTCGACGAGGGAGCACTGTGAGTCGTTAGTAACTAACGTTATTAAATAGGTGATATATATTACTTATTATTGTTATTATTATCTCATTAGCCTCATAATATTCATATATCTCACATATTTATTATATCTCATTTAATTTAATTTTTTTTTGTGTAATATATACTATAATAGTTATACAATATACACTTGTAGGATTTTCCATGACTACAGAAATTACCTATACACCCGACAGATGAACGCAGTACTAAATATTACCTCAATACAGGCTCTGCCTAGTGAGGTGATAAAATACCGCCGAAGCCGCACCTTTAGTAAATTTCCAGGGTTCTACATTTTGTATGTACGACTGAATCATGTAAAATATACTATAGGAAGTTTAATCATGTAATACGAGGGATAAATAAAATAAATAAATAAAATTAAATTAAAAAAAATCTTCCTGAGGTAACGGGATCGCCCGTTGTAGTTGTCAACCATAGTTGCTTTTATTGGAAAACCTTGTTGATACGAATCTGGTTCATATACGTATATAAACATACATACAGTAAAAGCCAGTGTGGTTGAGTGATCAAATGGATCGTTCCCGAGCCCACTACAGGAGGATTTCACCTTTAGCTACTGAAAATCCCACCGCTTTGAAGGTAGTCACGGCGTAAAACATGAGATATTTCCGGCAAATGACAGTCGCTGGGCCAAAAACGCCCTTTCCTAGTTCGCTGCCGGGGCGAGATTGCTTTCAGATAAAAAGGAAATAATTTATGGAGCGATCTTCCTCGTATACACTTGCGAACGGCGACTATTTCCTGCAACTTTTTCCTCTCTTTCGCGGCGGTGTATTTTCCGGGTTCATTTGCTGCGCTTCGATACCGCACCGGGTAGCACACTAACACATTCACAAAAAAACACATAACAGGAAGTATTTATTTACTTATTTTACTAGATCACAAAAAATCATGAAATATAGTTTTTATCGCTCCTAACCAGGCATAGTATGTGATAAGGTGAACACTACCACAAATTAATTTTAAAAAACCAACACATTTTTTAAAAAAATACTTAGTTTATTAAACGTTCAGTAGACCAAATTAATTTCATAACTATAAATAATGTTTAAAAAATCAGTCGTGTCACTCCAATATTTTCCCAGTAAATAACCAAGGACTGATTTCATATAAATAATAATTTCATAAATAAAATCGACGAGCGCTCTCTCTCGACCGGCTCACGAACCCGGTTGGGATCCGTTCCAATTGTCCTGGGCGGCGCGGTTTGTTTCTCGGATAAGCTTTAACAGACGGCGTTAATATTTGATTAAAATATATAGCGGAATTTGAATACTATTTGTTTAGAAAATCGAAGACTATCGCGGTTGTTTGACATTATAAATAGGATAGAAAACGAATAGGATAGAAACCACTGGATGCAGTTTCAAAATCCCATTATGCTATCCAAAGAACAATTCTACTTTCCTCGCATGATCCGGGAAGCCATTGAAATAAGAAGAACCCCGAACTTTAACAGAGACGACGGTTACAAACTCTCTTCTACGTGGAACCCTCTTCTTAAAATGTTCCCGCCGCCGAACGCCGAACGCAAAGACGTAAAACTGGATACAGTGAGTGTTGTGTGCAGGACGGATTTTCAAAATTCCCGCGCTCCGAGCCCGACCCCCCACCACCGTTATAACCTACGCAGTGGCGGAAGCGGTACGCGGCCTATCCGCAAAACAACGGATTGACAGCCCTTCAGTGTACCCTGGACAACGGCGGCTGCAACGTCACCGAAACGTCGGGTGCTACAAATTTCACGCGGTAAATTCGTTTTCTATCCTATTTATACTATTTGTTTAGCTTGTATATGAGGTATTCCAACGTGGTTTCACAATTTGGTTTCACCCCAAAGAGCACATGTGTACAAAATTTTCAGTCTTTAAGTTCAATATTTCGAAATTGAAATATGACTAGTCCGAACCCGGTGGACCGTTTTCAACCACAACCTTTCCAACTCTTGCCATGACTAAATGATGCCTGCATGCCAAATTTTAGCTTAATCAGATGAAGCATGTGGGCGCTATCGTGGAGGTGTACACACACATATATATACACAGACAGACAGATACATACAGACAGGATAATTCATGATAATCAACTTTGCCAAAGAGCGTAATTTTTATTTTTATTTTTATCGACGACGGCTATATTGCTAGATTTGACAATTAACTTAAATTTAGATAGTTTTAATATACCCTTATCTATTTTCTTGACCATCATATTATTGCCTTGATAATTATGACTACTGACATTGAGCTCTTTTTTTGATAAGCAATTTTGATTATTAGATTATTTTCTATTTATCAATGGTTTTCAAACCAATTATAATTTACTAAAATTAATTTATATTGCCACATGATAGTTAATATTATAGATATCATGCCACATGATAGATATCATGATAGTTAATATTCTTTAATTAATTACATTATTTAAAATTTTAGAGGCAAAGACGCATCCAAGTGTAGGAAAGCCTACCTACTGGAGCAGAAATAAATTGAAATTGAAATTGAATACACAGACATACTTCTATGTGAAATCGGATGAAGCATTTTGTGCTATCGTGGAGGAATACACATATAGACAGACAGATACACAGACATACTTATATGTAGAAATGGTCTTAATCATCATCTCAGAGGGGAATGGTAGGAAGGGGAAGCTCAAAATGGATGTTTAAATGTTTCGGTATCTTCAGCGGGGTTTTGAACTAAAAATGTTTAATCTGAAATTTGCATAATTCATACCTACGTTATTACTTAACTTGCAAAACATAGTGTATATCGGTCGCAAAATGTCTTCGGGATTCAGCATGGTGTTAATGATTGGTCCTGTAATAAAGGACCAATCATTAACGAATCCGGGACAATTGCGGCCCGTACATTTGCGGCCCCGATACATTGCGGCCTTCTCTTAATTTTTCAAACAATGATAAAATTAAAGTGAGACATTTGTGGCCCTGACCCTATTAATGGGATATCTGCTAATACCAACTAAAAAAAAGTCCGAGCAAAGACTCGCGGTCGGTGCAATAAACATGGAAGTAACATCACGTTCTCTCGCATTTAAACGTTTTATGCTAGACGTAGAGGTGCGCGACATTTTTGGTTACGTTTGGATAAGTTGATAAGAAAGGTCACACTAAAAGGTCATTACCGCTATGCAGGACCGCTATGAGGCTAAAGCCGGCAACCACGAAATCGCTATCGCGAACATCCCAATAAAATAATAGAAATGAAACCATAATCGCTTATCATAGAAATAAAATAATGGTACTGTTACCATTCGATAGAAAATTAGTTACCTATAATTTCTATTGTAAGAATATTATTTTAAGGCAATTTCACGCAGACTTACACGCTTTATAATTATAATAGTCCGCTAGTTTTAAAACCGTAGACTTAATATAATATACAGTATTATACAATAGGTTTAGGCATGTAAAACACATTATATACATAGGTATAATTAGTTAAATGAATAAATAAAATAAACTGTAATAATATGCGTAATATCTACTTCTAAATATGTCCTATTTCGAGAATTTTTATGTAATTAATAATGTTAATGACTGTATTGTTCAATTACCTACTGTAAAATATTCTTTAGTAGGAATATACTTTATATAAGTAATTTAATCGAATTAATTTTTTATTTATCACATTTAAAATAGCCTGCTTAAAATACATCGATATCGATAACCAAATGTAACGAAATATGACGCCTATGTAATGTTTGCGCTACTGCAAAAATAGGCAGATGAAAACCTACAGTAGATTTTTTGAAATAGTAAAAGAAAAAATTCCAGGGTGGTCACCGGAAACAAAAAAGCAGGTGTCCTATTAATAGGGGCAGGGCCGCAAATGTCTCACTTTAATTTTATCATTATTCGAAAAATTAAGAGAGGGCCGCAAATGTATCGGGGCCGCAAATGTACGGGGCTGCAACTGTCCCGAGACGTCATTAATACTATGTTGATCAATAACATATTATGTTTATTAGAATCGGTGATACAAGCGGAATGGGCCGTGTTGGAACGGGCCCTCCTTCAGAACGATATAGTAATGAAACTGGTCTGTTGTTGCTTCGTTTATGACTAGCATGATACGTATTTGTGATTTATCTTTATCTTTTGTATCTGTCTATTTTCATTTATTTTGTAATTACATGGGTATGTAATTACAAAATAATTAAATAATTAAATTAAATGCAAGATTACAAAGAAAAAAATTTACGTTGATGATGACTGACGGCACTTCAATCCACTTTGGACAACGATGTTTCCAACAACGCCTAAACTTGGAATGTCACCTACTTCATGTTTTAAATTTCGTTTCAAGTTCTCAATATTAAACAACTAATTCGGTTTTACGTGCATGGATCAAAACAAAAGTTATGCCCGCTCTACACTTAGTCCGCGAATCGCGCGCGAAGCCGCGAAGGGGCGCGAACGCGTAGTATGGAACCGTTTCACATGTTTTTCGCGGCCTCGCACATTCTTCCCGCCCAGTTCCCCGATTTTTGTCGGTTTTCTGCTCCGCGACAAAGGGACCACGAAGCGCAAACTTCGTGCGAACGCGCATAGTCTCCACACTTGCGCGCCGCTCAGTTAACTATCGGCAACGTCGGTGTGGTGTCGTGTATGTTCCTAATTAATATGCTGCTAAGATTTCCTACAAAATTACCGTACACTGGATTAAACAATTTTAGATGCAATTTCTTGAATTACTACTAAACCGAACGCATTTTGTGGGATGTAAATCGTAAAGATTATATGAAAAAATATAAAAATCACGACGCGTCACTAGTGCCATGATGAAAAAACATGTAAAAATTTTGAAAAAAAATAGAATCCCTTGCTATCTAGTTACAGAAATTACAAAAGTAAAGTAAAAAATCCTACTTGATAAAAGCTTAGTTGGTTTGAATATGAAATAATGATTGGATGATATAATTTTGTTTTTACTTTTAATATATTCATAATTATAGTGCGCTATTGCGCACAAAATGAGGGACGCAGTTGAAGCTAATTTGACGTCCATCTTCTTCAAACGCGCGACCCGTGAAATGTGAAACTACCGCGAACCATTGCGAGTGTGGAGCTTTTTGCTCATCGCGAGTTCGCGGTGAGTTCGCGCCGCCAAGTCGTGCGCGATTCGCGGACTAAGTGTAGAGCGGACTTTATACTAGGAGAATTGGCTTTTCACAAAGAAGATTCCCATACACTATTTTGTTACTTTACTCATTTATTATCAAACTAATTTCCTGTCAAACTCTTTCTAAAAAATGTCGCTCGTGGGCGCTTGCTAGGGAGAGATAATATATCCTGGCTTATTTGCTGCGTTCGTGTTACAGTTGAATTTCAGTGTTGAATACTTATGAAATCATTCACTCCGATCAACTAGATGTTAAGCTGGCAATGTTCGTAGGCAAATCTATTTAATTAACTAACTAATTAATTAAGTACGTAATTGTAAGTGGTAATTAATGAATTAATTAGTAATTAGGTATGTAGTTGTAGGAAAAAGACAAATATAGCTTCCCCTATGATACGCTTCCGCGCTGTGTGCCGCTCTACTGATGGCTTTGTTAACGTTGCTTTGTTAACGTTGCCAACATTAAGAGATTATAATTTAACAACCGACGATTCAGATGAGCGGACGTTTACATAATTAGTGACTTTTTTTACATGCCATCGTAATCGACACAAAAGGATTAATAATTTTCGGCGTTGTTTTCAGCGATTTTTCCGAGCGATTGATTTTGCAACTTCAGATTTACGAATATAATAAGAATAAAAGTAATTTAATGACTTCCCAAATAAAACCTCAATTATGTAGTAGGTAAAATCTAAAAATTGTATATTATTTACCGATAGGGCATGAAAACACATCGTATATGTAAAAACTAATTAAGCATAACGTTGCGGATATTTAAGTCATTGGTGGATATTTAGATACCATATCCGGATAATTTTCAATTACATTTATCGCACATTTACAATTATCTAAAAAATAATTATTCAATATATATATTTTTTAATATTCATTACCTATTAAAGGTAGAAACCAGCGGTTACTGTTTTGTAATATCGTATCTTTATTTAAATTATTAATTAAAGAATTAATTACATAAACATTGATTTTGCCTACAGAAATACCAGGACAATCATGGAAAAACCTTAAACTTATGCTTCTTGGATGACTGGGAATAGCCCGTGGGCAGGGCTCCAATATTACAATAAATTATGTAAAAGTTTTAAAAACTTAAAAGTTTTATTAAAATAAAGTAAACGTAATCTAAATTTATTGTATATTATACAACATTACGAGTAAGAGTAATAACACCCACTAAATTATTTGTCGATAAAATTATTTCAAATATAAACGCGTTAAGGCAAAACCCACTCATAAATAAAGGATTAAATTTAACCCACACCCACAATTTACCGTTAAGAATGTAATCAACTCGCAAAAAAAAACAATAAAGTTCGTTTTGGGATCGGGCATCAAATTTAATTGAATATTCGGCTCTTATGCATACCAAACGTCCCTTTATGAGGGGATTTTCTTCTAGTTATTTTATAATGTAAAACAGCAGCGATAATTTTGGATTTCATACATAGATTATCCTAGCTTCTCAGCTGAGTCTCTTGAATGTAGTCATCAGCTGAGTCTCTTGAATGTACACACTGTGGCGCATGAAACTGCGTAGTAATTTCACCCTGTGAGTTTCAGATATTATTAATTACCTGAAGTGTCACTGGCAGGCTTCGTCTTATTTTCAGTATATCCCCGAGGGCGAGGTATTATAATAACAAGCTTTGATCTTCATAATACTGCAATATCATTGTTCTCACTATGGCTTTGATATATGCCCCCGATTGCGATCACGACGCCTTAGAAAACAGGTCATCGCACACGGTACGTGTGTATCAGGGTTTCTCAAATGGTGGGTCGCGATTCGGCAACGTGCCACGAAAATAAAATACCGGGTCGCAGCATTCTCTCCTCGTCGTTTAGACCAATCATACTCGTAAATAATCAAACGGCATGGCACGTCATTCGTTGCTGCACGATACTTCAGCTCTTATCAAGGAACATTTGCAAGGACTGGACACTAACCGGAAATAATATTTTCCTCCAATTATAAACAACCAAGCGTGGACAAGAACCCCATTTCCACGCAATATAGAATCCGATACAGATTTGTCAGATTCAAATATCAGCTCGTTAATTAAATTGTCATGTAACATAGCACTTCAATATATATTCAAAATAATATCATTGATAAATGTTTGGATATCTTGTTTAAAGTAGTAACTACTCAGCTTTAGTAAAATAAGCGATATAATATCTAACGCATTTTGTCACGACCTATAAGTTTAAAGCAGGATTTTCAACACTCGTGTCTCTAAAAAATAAATATTAAAACCGATTGGAAATTGAATCTCACCTAAATTTATCCTTAGGTGAGGATACTCTTAGGCGTTGACGCCTAAGATTATTACTATTATTAGATTAGATTATTATTACTATTCTATTGTTAGAACGTTAGAATCTTTTCCGGTAAAATATGAGTTCTTATAATAAAGCACTTCATATTTCTCACTAATAATAGTTAAGTAATATAATTAAAGAGTAATTATTATATTATTGTTCAAAGTTAACGCTTCAATGATATACTCGTACAAACGTATATTTCTATGTAGATATTCAAATGCGATTATTTTGCATATTTATACACCAAAATAGAAAAAAAGGATTATATCACTCCAAGACATCTCCGGCAAGTAGCCAAGGAGTGATTCATCTGAACATTTATTTCATAAATAAAAGCAATGAGCGCCCTCTCTCGGGCGGCGGAAGATCCCGGTTTGGCGGCGGCTTGCGATGGCGGAGCTTGTAGGGGGCGTACATCGCGCCGCACGGCGCGGTTGGTTTCCTGGCTAAGCTCCATCAGACGGCAGTAAGATTTGACTACAATATATAGCGAAATATAAATATTATTAGCCTCAAAATCAAGTCACTAAGTCCAATATTTCGAGATTGGTATATGATTATTGCCCCCCCCCCCCCCCCCTGGTGGACCGACTTCAACCACACACTTTTTAACTCTTGCTATGAACTCTTACGATAGTGGGTATTGGTCCAGGGCAGTCATGTCGTGAGCACTTCCAAAAACTAGGGATATTGACCGTATATCGATTTTTGTTCAAGAAGCTCTTCGCGAATTCTATTGCAATAAGAGCTCGGCCATATCCCACGAGGAATTACATCAGCATGACAACAGGAATAAAACCCAGTATCTCCAACCGTTTGCATCACGTACTGCCAAGTTCCAGGCGACTAGTCGATACATAGGCCTCACACTTTTTAATAAATTGCCTAAAAGATTAAAAGCGATTAAAAACATCGATATTTTCAAAATACATCCGATTTTATCTGCTTGAAATAACATGTACACGATTTTTTTTAATATTGTGAAAATACATAGTATCGTATATCTACCCATTTAATCTAATACACATTATATATTGTCAATTGTTTTGTTGTAATCTGTTATGATATTTTCTTTGTTTTTGTAAATTGGAAAGTTTAAAGTTATATATTGTATATCAGGCTGGTTCGAGCTCTGGTTTTCTCGATCTTTCTCTATGCATCGGAGACATGGACCCTGAAGGCTCGTATATGCACCAAAATCGATACACTGGAGATGTGGTGTTGGCGTAAAATGCTAGGAATCCCATGGACAGCACGCCGCACCAACAAATCTGTCCTGGAAGAACTCGGCATCCAAGTGAGGCTCTCCACCGTATGCATGAGAAGGGTCCTGCAGTTCTTCGGTCATGTTGCCAGGAGAAACCCAGAGAATCTAGAGAAAATGCTTTCCGGGGGCAGGTGGAGGGAAGAAGAAGCAGAGGCAGATCACCGGCCAGATGGAACGACCTCATCAAAGAAGTTACAAAAGGGTCAATACAATCTGCGACCCGCCATGCAGAAGACAGGTCGAAGTAGAGGAGCCTCGTAGTCAAACTGTTGTTTAGTGACCACGAAAACAAAACACAAAACCTTAAACATTGCCACAAGCCTTATTACCAAATTCATAAATGACAGTGTGGAAAAACGAACTAAATCCGAAAAAAAATAGCTGCAATATTGAGTACAAATTTAACAATGACAGCCATTGCTGTGTTGGCGATTAATTAATTTATTTTATTTTATCTGCATCCAAACTTTTCTCCGGTCGTAACGGTCTCCGTTCCATCGGGTTCAGAAGATGGAGGAAGAGAGAGTGCACCCGTGGTCGCGCGCCCACCTGTGCACTATAATATAGCCTGCGCACTTGACTGCTTGCGAACAATGGACTCTGAGAAGACTAAAGAAGTGACTAGAATCTACGATGCAGTCGCTATGGCTGAACACGGCTAGAAGGATATATAGTGACCACGATCCTCAGTAATGAGGGAAGGACGGAGAAGAAGAATTGTATATCAATCTCTTGGCTAGAATGAGTAAAAAGTTTGATTAATTTAATGTCATTCCCACACAATTATTATGGTTGTATTGGAAATAAATACTTTTAACTTATCTTTTATCTATTTATGATCAAATGATGCCTGCGTACCAAATTTAAACTCAATGGGATTAGGCGTTTGGGTGGTATCGTGGAGGAATACACCGACAGACACACAGACATCTGGATGGCTTCAATCTGGAAATGGTCTTAATCGTCTCGGGGGGCTCAACATATATATTTCCGTCTTTATCTTAATATGTTCTTAGCGCGGTCACAATTCTTTCCCTCTTGTCTATTGACAGGCCAGGAAAATATAATTAGCGGGTCACAAAGAAAAAGCATAAGTTTGGGAAACGCTGGTGTGTATAATTGTAGTATGTCTAATATATTATTAGATACTGTTGTTATTATACAGAGTGTACAACATGGATTTATTATATACACGGAAGAGGGTACAATGTATATTAATTCGTACCCATTCACGCAGTGTATCTACCTCTCCCCGCAATTTATACACCTGCCGTGGGAGGGTACCCATTTATTGCAAGAGTGCTCGACCAATCTAGTACTTAATTACATCTCTCTATTAATTCTTGGCGAGATTAAATAGGACGGAGGGCGGCATGTGGAGGGGGCTCCAGTATTCAGTCTGTTTTGTAAAGCGGTCGTAATGAATCGTAACCGAGAATGTAATTTACATAAGCATGGATTTATGATCTCACAATATTTAGAGAGGTATTATATTTTCCTCCTTGCATTGTACATATTCATTCTTACCATTATCACATTATATCGAGAGAACAGTAGACGCTCCCTAAACGACATAGCATTGCAGGAATAACGTGCGAGGGAAGTGAGCAAAGGGGTATGTCTCCACGACTGCCCAACAAAAAAAGGAATCTAATGTGTTCAGGGTTCATCTATGTGTGTTTCCGTTTCTTTATTCCACTATGGCGTCTAATTGCTCGAACCGATTTAGAAGTGTGATGTTTTGTTGGAACCGTTATGTCATTCTATCATACGGTACCTTAACTCTCAAAATATCGAGTAAATTATAAAATCGAAGACTATCGCGGTTGTTTGACATTATAAATAGGATAGAAAACGAATTTACCGCGAATTTACGAGCCCGGCCCCCCACCACCGTTATAACCTACGCAGTGGCGGCAGCGGTTTGCGGCCTACCCGCAAAACAACGGACTGACAGCTCTTCAGTCTACCCTAGACAACGGCGGCTGCAACGTCACCGAAACGTCGGGTCCTACAAATTTCACGCGGTAAATTCGTTTTCTATCCTATTTATAAATCGAGTAAATTGTTGTTTAAATGACGAAATCTCTAAATATCAATAAATTAAAATAAATATATCGTTTTTAGTGTCAAATGAAATTTCTCATTGTGTATATTCCTAAAATATTTATTTATATGTATGGATAAACACATATATCGTAAATATTGGGTCCTTGTAATTCTTGTTTTTTCACACTGGCCACTTTGAACTTGGACAACTTGGGTTTGAGTTAGGATTTCAAATTAAAATAAATTTTAATCAAAAGCCATGTTATTCATTTTTAAGGTCCACATATTTATTTGTCTTTCCGTTGTTTGTTTTTGCACAAATATTTTCGTTTGTGCAACCATAGTAAAGTTGAAAATTTTTAAATATTTTCAAATATGAGATCCTGTGCCTGTGTTTTCTATTACAGCTTCTTGCAGTCTGACTGTACAGTTACCGTAAATATGAACAGTTAAAAACTGCAAAGAATGATGGAGAAGCTCGTGATTAAATAACCGAGCCTGGTCAATCACTCATCGCTGCCGCTATTGCATGACAACGTATAAACACATATTTCACTGCAAACAGTCGCACAGTTACATGAGTTGCAGCTGGAGACTCTTGGTCACCGATCGTACTCGCCGGACCTTGATCCAATAGACTTTATTTTTTTTTTTTCAGAATTTAGATAACTTTTTACAAAGGAAAAAAATACTTGGTTCCTGTCCACAGAAGTTCTGCAGCATAGGAATTAAGCAACTCCCATTAAAATGACAAATCTGCATAGATAACAGGGGTCAATATTTCTATTAATTAAATAAATATCCTACAAAGTTTACGGCTTAAATTTTACTTTATAGAAGTACCTACCCAATATATCGTAAAATAACAGTGAAAAAATAATTATAAATACATTAGGTATGTTTCTGTAAAGGCAGTCCAGTTTCTTATTACTTTTATTCTATTTATTTGTGTGAAGGACCACCCCTCACAAGACTCCAAATTGTTCGGTGTGAGGTGGTGGTATCAACTTACGAGTTATCTCCGCATTGAAAGGCGGTTTTGAATGAAATAGAAGGTATTTATTGATTGAAAGTTTGATATTGCCAATTATAACGCTTCCCGAACAAGTTATGTTGACGCGAGTGAATAGGTGCGCGACTGCGGTTACGAAGATATACGGATGAGGATTGTATGTGTGCTCCTAGTATCTTGTACTGGGCACGGCTCGAGTCTGTGGGATTACAGACTGATGCTTCGAGACTAGGGAGGATAAGGAAAGGAAACCACACACCTCGTGAGAAGGGTACCGAATATGCCGTCGCAACCTTGGGGGAAGGTGATCACTCGGGTAATGATAATTTGGTTGCTTTTTCGCCAGTTTATATAGGCCGATAAATGATGCAATCCAAAATATTCCGAGTAAAAGTATTGTTTCATCGTGCTGATTCATGGCTGCACGGGTTAAAATATTAGCTGAATTGTGTCAGTGTATTTCACTGGAAATCGATGCATTTGTTGATCGCATGTAATTGACTTAAGGTCCGTTACACTTGTACCATGTCATGGAATAACCACGAACCGAATGAAGCATCTACAAAACTCTTTAAATGAGAGCGGCAAAGCTCCTACAGACCGACAAGGAAATGCTAGGTTTACTTTTCCTTTTCGGGGGCACTCATATATAAAGCGCGACACAATATAGCCCTCGTTAATCAGAAATCAGCAGTAGAATGGCCATCTCATTGGATAGTTGAATCGCTAAATGCAGAACAGGCACTTCTTGACTTTTTTAAACTTTACAGGAGAGCCAAAAAACTGATTATATCTGGTACCATGAATCCTACAATGCTGAAAAAAAAAATCATGTACGTATCTCCTCATTTATTTATCTTATTGAATAATTCAGTATTCAGTATTGAATATTCGATTTATTCATTCAGAATATACGATAAAAGCATTAATTATAAATTAAAGCTAATTATAGCATATTAGAATTCGTCAGTTTTTATTAATATATTATTATATGTAGATATAAAACTATTAAACCAGAAATATTAATTTGACAATAGCCTTGACTAAAAACCGCTTTACACGGCAGACAAATAAAATTAAAAAAATAGAGCTGAATCCGTACATAAGTATACATACAAAATAGATTATTATTATAAGAATATTAATAGTCACATCAGGTACTCTATACACAAAATAATCACACAATAGAAAGTATTAAAACAAAATTGGAAAAAACAACGTATGTATATGGTCAGGTATGTTACGTTAAACATTGTAATCTACATATTAAATATAAAATTCATAATATTATTATTATTAAACAATAAAAACTAAAATGAGGTATCTGAAAGTTACATATTAATTTTATTCCCATTTGAAAGAATCGGCATGCTCAAAAAAATCACCCAGCTTATAGAAAGCATGTGTGGATTGCAGGTTTTGTTTAATAAATCTTTTAATCGACTTTGTTTCTATCTTTCTTGTGGAGAGTGGTAGCTGGTTAAAGAGCTTATAGCTCAAATATCCAAAGGACTTTTGTGTCTGCGTAAGGCGTACTTTAGGCAGGATAACATCATCACGTCTTTGTGTATTATGTAATAAAAACAGACACAACAAAATTATAATTGATAATCAGTTAAAAAAATAATAATAATTTTAAAATGTGACCTTTCTGAATAAAAAAATACGAAAGTGTTGATGTAACTAATAATGTTGATTACACTAATAATAAAACCAATATTTTAATTCAAACACATGTATTCCTAAAATCAAGCAGATTGATATGAAACACATGTATTTCTATGGGTTGCCATGCCGTTTGTTGTAAAAAGGGCACGTATGGCCAAAATGTGCCCTTTATGCACCAAACGAAAAGTCGAAGTCACCATAAAATGTACGAAGAGCAATTGAATACGTGCCGTTTTCACTCAGAAGATGTGTTTAGGTACATAGATCATCAATCCAACAAAAAGTCATTTTCACCAAAATGTCAAACAGTGCCCTTTCTGCATTTAGCGATTCAGTTATCCTAAATAGCTCCAGAATAAAACCAGTCCCCTTTGAAATTGTCGTTAGGTCTTTCCTTATTTGGATCATGGACATAATTCTTGACTTCTTTATACACGAATAAATGTCCATTCCCGTCCAGGCAGATTTCAGAATTGCATGTTGAGAAAGAACATCCCAAATGGTTATCACGTGGAAATTATTATAATGGATCATAGGAAACCAGCTTTTTTTATCATGCGAAAATAGCTTTTGAACTTGGTATTCAAAATAGCACAGTAATCGTACTTACTAGCCGTTCATATGTTGTTGAATAAGAAATGCATATTTCGTAGTCAACAAGAAGCCCGCCATATATTGGGCTACTGAACTTAAGAGAATATTAAATAATATTTGAAACTTTGAGTGTCATCTTCAAGTTGCGTTTCTTAGCAAAATCCTAGATGCCAAGACGTATGTAGTATGTAGACGTAATATCCGTTTTATAAACAAACATTGCCAATTTATATTGAAATAATACATTTTCTGGATTTCTTTCGTGATATTCTTCTATAATCGATTTTTTTGGAATTTTAAAGTTGTTATTTTCTATGTTTGTTGTTTTGAAATCAAAAATACCTCTCTCTCAAAGCAACTACCTCTCTCAAACAGTGATAAATTATAGAGAAAAAATTAAAAAAATAATATATCGCATCACCACATTGTAATCGTTTACTTGGTACGTAATACTAAGATAATTTTAAATTGTTTGCCACGATATATTACAAGACAGTTAATACTACAAAGAAGTTATGATTTCAGATTTTATTGATTTTTATTTAGAAAAAAACTAAATATTGAAATGACATATAATAATGCAAAAGACTAAAAAGTTCTCTATAAGATTCATTATTACTTTACTTCTTAGATTCATTACACTATTACTTCTC
Organism: Micropterix aruncella; assembly: GCA_944548615.1. NCBI lineage: Eukaryota > Metazoa > Arthropoda > Insecta > Lepidoptera > Micropterigidae > Micropterix > Micropterix aruncella. Next base: position 24,588,029 of record OX155961.1, read on the forward strand.
TATAAGATTCTTATTAACTAAATGCACACGGAAGTCACAATTGATTACAAAATGTCATTTTTTCACAGTTTGAGGGACGGAGTCGCCTCAAATATAAATTATATAGAAAGGAGGATATATATATTGAGTTGTCAACTACAACGGGCGAGCCCGTCACCACAGGACGTTTTAACAATTAGTCGTTCTATCGACCTGCAGTGAGCGTAGAAGACTTTGGACATAACAATCCGACGTCTAGCTACGCCACAACCCGTAAGAGACCAACTCCTTACCGCGAAATAGCCAGGAATTACTTCCCGGCGGCTCGAGACACTCGCGCCCTTACTTCTAATTGTGACCAGATTTCTCCGGTCTCTCGATTGGTTCCGAGTTCGAGGTCGCTTGCGCGGGCCTCTCCCTTACGAAGCGGTGAAACGGTGTATACCGAATCTATCGCAGACCAAGGCGTCCTTTGCCCGACTCTGAACCGGGATCGGATGGCCAATGGTCATTTCAAGAGCAGTCGCCGTAAGGTACGCAACCACCCCCGCTCTATAGGAAACAATACAGTTCCCAGACTCCCCCGACTGTTAGTCGGAGTGCACAATCGATTGGCTTGTGCCGCACGGCGCGCAGACCGTCCAGGAGCGCCAGAGGTTTGATTCCCAGGGGAAACTGGTTCGCTGGCCAGAGTCCTACCCAGGTTCGCACCTCGTGCGTGGAGGCCGTCGGATGGGTGTTGACCCGTGAGTGTGACCTACCCTGAACACATGGGTCATCGTGGCCAACTCATCATGGGCCCGTTAGCTCCCTATCGTTATCCTAGAAAGGAGGATAGATAGATTTATCCAGATTGCAGCAAAAGGATATGCATTCAACTCGACATTATATCAGAAAGCGATTAGAATTAGAACGTAAAAATCCCAGCTAAGAACGCTCTTTATTCATGTTATTTAATCAGTTAAAAGACAAACCGACTAGCGAGCTGTTGGATAATCTGTATAATAGAGTCATTTAAAGTTTGCATTTAAGAAAAGAAATTATTATAACAGCCCTTCGGCAGCATTGGACGCTCTGGCTAAAGCCACCACAGAATCTTATATGGTCTGAGACTGCATGCAAGAGCTCAAAAAATTGGGAAAGCCAATAAAATTACCCTAATATGGATACCGGGTCATCAAGGCATACCCGGCAACGAAGAGGCCGACAGACTAGCAATACTGGGCACACTGGAATGCCCGGTGGAGCCAGTAGTAGGGGTGCCCTTCGCTACAGGTAAACAAATCATCAGGGACTGCTTGGAGCAGGAACATCGGACTTCCTGGAAACAGAGCCAGGGATGTCGCCAGGCAAAAGCCATGATGGAGCAACCACTACAAAAGGAAACCAAGGCCTTAATTGACATGAGCAAGAAGATCCTTAGAACCACTATCGGTCTCCTCACCTTAGAGCACATCTATTGAACCTTGGCTTGACCGAGAGCAAGGACTGCCGAATATGTGGCGAAGAACCTGAAGACAGCATACAGATCGTTGGTCGCTGCCCAGGCCTCGCCGCAAAAAGACACAGTTTACTGGGACGAGCCTTTCTCTAACCCAGCGATCTGCCCAACTTGAAGGTCAGTGATCTACTTGGACTGGTAAGAAGTACTGGGCTACTAGCTGACCACTGACCTAACCACATAGTATAGGTATGTGTAGGTAGTTACAAAATATCTTATAGATCTAGGTGACATCAAGGGCTGGAAACAAACCCCCCACTCCGTTTACTACTACTACTACTACTAAATACCCAAGTGATTTGAGAGAGGATTTTTAACCATACGAGAGGATTTTTCAAAAGATCAAAAAATACATGGATTGTCAGTCAAATTTCTAGTTTCCTCCTTCGACTAAAAAGGTTAATAAACAACAAATTATCCCGATAAATATAAAATATACATTTTAGATGAGAGCGACAGTGGGCTGAAAGCAACAGTTAATTAAAAATAATGTTACTATTAACGCATTTTTTGATTCGCTTGAAAGAAACTTTATTAACCCTTCCTATTTGAGTTAACCATTTTTGGTTAGACGCTTACAAATGCTAAAATTGTATCTAACCAATATTGGTTAGGGCGCTCCGCGCTGCGTAAAATGCCAACTTTTTAAATATTTATTCATTATTATCAATTGTTTGACGAGATAAGGTTATAATATCATAAATTTCAAATTTCAATACGATCATTTTACAGTTATTCTTTTTACGATCCGTATAGTAGTTTAAAAGTTATGGTCGTTTTTCTCAAGGCCATCGACTTCACGCGCAAAACTGTCCCGGGCAGAAGTGACGACTAAATTTTTACCCCGCGATAGGAGGGGTTAAGCAATTGTAATTGAAATAAAAAACATGACTCTTTTAAATATATGTAACACATACATATATTCTTGCTTTAATTTTTTGTAAATATAAACCTTATTATTCTGCTGGTTTATTTTGTAAAATCTGAAAAATTAGGAAATAACCCAATGTTGCGATAAAATTTGGCGTAATAATCGTCTTACTGACGTGGACTATCTCATGATTAATTTAATACAACGGAGGATTGTGTTTTAAAAGCCATAAATAATTCAGTGTCGCTTTTCACGCTTCGCAATACTTTTAGTGCAATAGTGGGTTGTGTTTGAAATTGCTCAAATAACTCAGTACTGCATTTTTTCAACGAATTAAACATTGAAAAGATAAAGTCGTTTCTATTCACCTATTATGGCATTATGCAAACCTATCATTTAACACTGATTGATCGCGATAAGGAGGATATCATTTTTCAGAAAAAAAAGAGTTGTCATGGCCAGAGCTCGTGTTACTCGACGTTTCTGTATACCTAACCCAAAACTTTTTGGGCAACTAACTGACTGTCGTGTTTAGCTAACCAGATCTTATGTCTAGTGTCTTTTATAAAAAAAATATGTTGTGAGGGTAAAAGCTATGGTATATGGTTGTCTCTAAATTACTTATCTTTTTCTAAGGCAATTATATACTAGAAATTAACAATATTTATAAGCCACAATATAAGTAGTCAGGTAATTCAAAGAATGAATTAGATAATCATGCTCGGAAAAATATTTTAGGATTTCACTCGCTAAGAAAGAATGACTAACGTGCATCCTTATATTATTTTGCAGTAAGACAAAAGGTCTTACGTGCAAAGTGTTGTTTTTAAGGTGTGTCACATAATATCGTTAGAGCTCTAATATTACATTTAAGAATACGATATAATTGCTCATTACCTAAATGTAATGCAAAATAGAAAGTTTATACATGTAATAAGCGATTCGTCAGCTGCTTTAAAAAGAAAACAGAAAATATGTGAAAAATATGATTATTATTTCAAATGAATAAAATTACAAGAATGTACTCTGGCTGCAACGATAACCACCTCGTTAAACTTAAAAAATATTGTTAATGCAAGAAGCTCATATAACTATTTCTTCACTATCATAAACGTTAACCACTGTGCCTTTTAACCATTGAATTATATTATTTATACACTGAAATCTTCTTAATTTGTATGAGCTTACAGTGTCGGTTGCCGAAATCGTCAAACAAATGCATCTACGGAGTTATAAAAACACTACCCTTTTCTCTGCGTACTCTGCGGATTAATTATCTGTTGATAATTATGCAATAGACACAATGGTGTTACTTCGTGAACTAAAATCGTAATTAGTTCTTACCAGCGAGACAGGGCAATAAATTAGAGTGGAATATAAAATGAATAGTTTTCACTTTTCCAGCATATTTTCTATATTACATTGAAAATAAAACGGCAAAAGCTAAGAACGGGATAAATGTTTTAAAGTAATTAAGATGGTTTTATGTTCGGCAGGTAGTTTTCATTTAGGAAAAGATTTGATGGTTCGTTTTACATTCCGGTTCGACGCACTGCTCTGTCTCGTTCGCTTAAACTATTTTACGATATTAGTTCACGGAGAAACGCAATCAAGCCCAATATCCGTTTATAATCATATAATATATTTTTTATATCTATATATTTTATATAGCAATATTTTTCCTGTTTCTACTGATTCCCAATATGTTTTAGTAATAATATTAGCTATTCTTGGATCAAGAAAACTGTAGTAACGTTGTCCCAAAAACGTTAGACGTTTCGGCATTTCTTTTTAGTTTCAGACGTTTCAGTTGTTCTTGTAACTTTCTGTTCTCTCGCTGTCTTGCGGAATAACGTAATCTTCGTCTCCAATGGTATTTTGGTAATGAAGTATTGCTTTAATGCAATAGAACTATTGTATGAACTATGTAAAGAACTATGGTAATGAAGTATTGCTTTATCTCAATAAACATTTCGTCGGAAGGGTTCGCCTTGGCTTTCTTAGAATTATCTGAAAGCATACTATTTCAATATTTAAGCGTTTATAAAACACTAGCTGTTACCCGCGGCTTCGCTTTGCGTAACGTTTCGAATCGTAATGTTAATTTAAGTAGGATCTCGTTTATTTGCCTTTTTAGACGCTACCGTTAGATATATAGTGCAATACTTCCCTCCTCGTAGCACGCTACCTATCTCGTAGACGTACGCGTCTTGTTCCTCGCCACGCGTTACTAATTTCATAATATCTATAACTATACCACCTTGAAACTCACAATAAATGGCTAATTTTATCTCTATTTATCACCCGTGATAATGAAATAATATTTTTTTATAAGGATTCTTATTTTATAATTGCCTACCACCAAACATTAGAGACATTAAAATTTCATATACATTTTAAAATAGTTTGAGTGCCTACCTTTTAAATTTACAAATGCAGATATTGAACACCTTATTAGAAGATAATTGAATCTTTATTATAAAAACATAATGGTATATGTAGGAATATAAATTGATGATTTGTAAATATAATTTTATTTTTATTTTTGTGAATTTATTTTGTATATTATTAGTACATATTATTACTTTATAATACATATATAAATATATATTAACTTTTTGTCATTTTTTAAAATAAAATAATAGGTTATTGACAATTTTCATGACATTTTCTTACGAGTTTTAATTTGGTAATTAAGATATTTCTGTTACATTAAGTGTGATTTTGTTTATTTATATAAATATAACATAACAGATTTCTTAGTATAATTAAAATAAATTGTCTACCTTGGAACAGGCAGCAGCCTAGTTAGGTTAAGACTTTTGTATATTGAATCTACTTATAATTTGAACTCAATAAATAATTTGTAATTTGTAATTTATTTCTAATGTCTTCAACAAACACTGATTATTTAATTTTCTTAATTTTGAGACATAAACGCAGTTATTGTAGCTTTAATATAACATTTGTATATGCTCTGTCATCGATCTTGTATAGACCTCTTTGAGGCTTGAGGATGTTTTTGTTATATTATATTTTTTCACATACATACAACCGTTTCTTTAGCGCACTCCGATAAAGCAACTCACCAGCTCATTTTCTACGAAGTGATTTACAAATATCGTGATTTCTTATTGTAAACCATTTCCTATCTATTACAATAAAATATAGCCTATAGTACTCCTCGATAATGGAGCTCTATTGAAGAATTTTTGAAATCGGATAAGTAGTTTCGGAGATTACCCTTACATACAAACTTACAAACTTACTTCTATTTAATATTAATAATAAATGCATTTCGTCACATTTATATAATTATACTGCGACCAACGCTTCGAAAATGATAGGTCGGGAAACAGACCTGCCTGATTGACTCCCTGAAGTTTACGAGAGGGAAGATTAGTTTAATAGTTTTGGCCGGGCGAAATTAATCTACGCACCCGAGAATGGCCGCCGGAATGTTTGATCAAATAAAATTTGACCCTAGGGCAGATTCGCTATTAATTGCACTTTTGTTAATTAATTGCTCTATTGGGAAGTTTATCTATACGCATGGTATAATGATGTGATGAGTAGAGGATATGAGGACATGGTTGAATGGGAAATAGTAATATATTGGGTTCGATTGCGTTTCTTCGTGAGCTAACATAAGAAATTAGTTCATGTGAACGAGACAGGGCAATACGTTAGAGCAGAATGTAAAATGAACGGTGGTAACTTTTCAGCATTTAAACTACACACCGAAAATAAAGCAGCTGAATCTAAGGCCGCACGAAATGTGTTCAAACTGATCTGATGGCTATACGTTCGACATGTAGTTTTGGTGTATTGTATACTCTAATGTCTCGTTTGAATGAAGTAACTCTCCGTCTCGTTTGAATGAAGTAATTTCCAATTTTATTTCACGAAGAAACGCAATCTGACCCATTAAATGGGGGGGGGGGGGGCACGCGCAAACGTTAACACACCGCAAAACTCTAAATAAAGTTAGATAATGACATTGATTATAAAATTAGATTTATCAACGCAGTAATACGATTTGGCAGTTAAAATTTTAATAAAAGACCCAACGCTTAGGATCCTCTTCTCTTACGTTCAGTATACCAATAGATGGCTTTCTAAACACGCTGTTATGGTATCTTACCCCAAAGTGAAATAATAATACAGTAACAAACCAATTTTGAAATCGTTGTTTCAAGCATTCATTAATCTTCTCTTGTAGCCCAGTCGTGGTAAAACTTAGAACGAGCTATCATAATTAAATGCGCACACAAAATTTCTTTCTCTGCTGTTAACCGTCGAGGAGTTCCCTCGTCGGAAGCCAATCCTGCAATGGGTGAAGCAGCCTTGTCATGGTGAAGTTTAGAACGGGCTATCATAATTGAATGCATATACAATATTGTTTGTCTGAGCTGTTCACTGTGGATAAGTATCCTAGTCAGAAGCCAACCCTGGTTGTAGAATCAGGGCATGCTTACCATAACAATACATTGTCATCGAAACTAAAACAAAATGTAAAATTTCAACTTTATAGGATAAGAAGAAGTGGTTATAATTCAGCCAAACCAGCAAACATTGCAAACATTCAAACCAGCAAACATTGCAAATAAAAGCTTGTAAATAGGTTAGTAGGTAGTCATTCCTAAACATGGACGTATCATAAAATTTTAAATACTATTTTTGTATTGTTTAACATATCATTATATTTGTTAAGAACAATCCGTCAACCACTGGAACAACTCGTCAGGGTTAAATCATTCCAAAGCGCTAATTGAGGCTTACGACCGTGAGGCCTTGTCGCTAAATAGTAACAATCTACGCATACTGGTGAAGGCGCTCAGGGAGAATTATGGCCTGAACATACACATGTACAACCTCAAACTCCGGGACACGAAAATGTGCAGGTTCTGACAAGGGGCAGAGGAAACTCCCCTACACCTCATGTGCGAGTGTGGCCCGCTGATGCGTAAAAGATACGCCCAATTGGGTGGGCATTACCTCCAACCTGAGGAGGTAAAACAGTCTGGCGCCAAAAGCCTGCTGCGGCTCTTAAATGACGCGAGGCTTAGCGCAGAATTATAGTAGGTGGCGAACACAATAGATAAGCAATATTCGCAGTGTTACAAGGCTCATAAATACATTAGAAAAGCCCCACACAACAAATAAAACACAAAAATATAAAAATATCATTATAGTTGCCAAGGCTGTGATATCATTTGCAAATTTTACCTTCACATGAAAAATCAAAATATATAAATATGATTTAATAGCTGGGAACAAAAAGAATTCACAGTAGAAATAACGGAATAAAAGGCTACGTAGAACAAACAATATATAACAATTTAACGTCCAATCCAGTATCATTCCCTTGTGTTTTTTTTCTTCAAATAATTGAATGTAAAATAAATTATATGATTATAAAAATATCGAGTATCGTAAACTTCTTTACATTTGTAACTTTACAAAATTTGAAAATATATTCACAATGTTGAAACTTTTTTAAATATACCATAAATTACGGCGTGAGCTAATTATGGAGAAGGGTTATTTCCGTTTAAACAAGTGCGAAAGCAAGCGTTTTGTGATATTTTGCTATCATATTTACGGGTAAACGAGTTAGCAATAGATGATCACAGCAATAGAGAACACAGATACCAAACATGTTCAAAGTTCAAAGTTTATTTATTCCAAAAAAAACCGGCGATGGTATAGAACTTACAATTAATACATACATTTTTTTAAATATTCATATTTTTAACATATCATATATTTGGCAAAAATAAAATTAAATCACGTTAGAAATCTGAAAGTCAATAAACTATACAAAAACAACCATTACATTGTCTAAATATTAAAAAGTGCAGAAATATCAAAAATGGAAATACCAAATCCAAAAAAAAAAAAAGAGTATAACTAAATCTAAAAGAGAAAAAAAGAGTATAATAAATAAAAAAGAAAAATTAACAGAAAGGCAAATCCATTGAATGATCTCGCAAATAAATAAATCAATAATAATAATAATAATCAAAAAGTCCAATTTGGAAAGAATCAAATAATAATCAGAGTAAAAATATAAAAATAAAAGCAATAATTCCTAATTCGTGTTACATAATCAGTAAGTAAATTGTCTATAAAATGAAGTGTTCAGAATAGTATGAAAGAATACATGAAAATCTTATGAAGGAAAGCATCTATACAAACCATCAATTGTTGATTCTGGTTACTGTGTATACCCTTCTTACAAAAATATTTCAAAATTTAATTCAAAGAATGAAGCGACTGTGCCAAGTTTGATTTCCATATTAAACCTAGTATATACGTCTTTGCATTCCTATATAGTCATTATATCCGAAATATGTCAAACCATAATATTTTCCTTTTGTAAAAACCTTAAAAAAATAAACAAAATACCAACCTACATATCCTGCCTTATAATAGTAGTCGCTCGCAGAGAACGTTGCAATTATTTCAAAGTATAGAAGCCCTGTAAAAACAAAGCAGAGCTTAACAGTTGTAACAGTACAGCAGAGCCCTCGTTAAACCGTTCTCTTTTATTTCTAGACCGACTCACTCTGATTTTATTACATTATATCCTGAGGCAAGCAACATCGCCCGGGACGTCAGAAAACATAGATTTTGTTTCAAATCTAGGACATTCCTCATCAACATTATTCAATTACACATACGTGATACGGTTCCGTGCATGACCTGTTTGTTATTTTGGGTCGGTCAACTCACGGTTCAGCTCCTATCTGGTAGCCTCTTCGAAGAGGGACTGACCTAGAATGGACTCTGTGAACCAGATGCAATCGGTTGTTTCAATCTGGGTTAACACCTCGGGTGATACTTGGTGGTTTGCGCATTGTGCAATGTTTGCCAAACGACTGTGCATTCCGGCGAATAACCGGAGAGTCAGGAAACGAACGTTTCCCAAGCAGCAGGGGTAGTGGTTGACCTGATGTCAGATACTTTTTTTTTATTGTAATTATTATTGCAGGAGGGAAAACACTCATTGGCGGGTAGTGGTAGGAAAACACTCTTACCGACTAAAACCCCTCCTGCCTCCTGGCGTCGACGTACCTGCCTTTCCGTCTACCATGGGGCTATTTAAAAAAAAAATCACTCCGTCTCTAAATTCTCGTAATTTTCCTTTGTTTTAATTACGTTTTTCATGAATTTATGGACAATTCTCCATTCCTCTTTTATCTACACTATTACTGCGGCTACACCGTCCACACGAATGTTCCTTCCTGCTTTTGCCTGCAACTCTTTTCTTTCCATCTCGAATCTCGGGCACACAAATATGGTATGCTCGACGCTGTCATTTGTGCAAGTGTACATACAGTTTGCACTGTCAATTTTTTTAATGCCTGCGGTATAATTCATGAAAACTCCGTATCCGGTAAGGCATTGCATTAGACGGTGCGTCCAGCGGCCTTTGTCAAACTCGTCCCATTCCCTCTACCAGTTTGTCAAGGTCCTCTCTGTTACCTCCTTAAGCATTTCGGGACTCATTTGGCATCCCCATTTTGCCTTTCTTTCAAGCGCCAATAGATGCACTGGCACAGATCAGATCGTTTTCTGATGTCAAATACCTTAGAAAACAATCTGCTGGTCAACCGGGTAACGAATGGTTTCGTGCAGCTTGGACCATAAGATCCATTTTGTTCTCGGATCGGCCCAACTTATGATTCAGCTCTTCCTCGTGTGGAAGACTACAATGGGTAAGACTCTCGCATCTCAGGCCTCACAGCTGGTTGATCGGTTTTTTCTGGTGGGCTTGCCTCCCGGCGCCACTGGACGGTCAGCGAACGTTCGGCGACGCTGATTGATTGTGCACTCTGACTAATTGCTGAATGAGTCGGGAGACTATGGAAATATACTGTCTCCTAATCAGCGGGGGTGGATGTTAACCTGCCATAAACCGCTCGTGAAATGACCATTAGGCTACCTGATCCTGAATTCAGAGCCGAGCAAAAGATTCCTTTGGTCCGGTGATTCAAACCGAATCACCGCTCAACACACGGCAGGTAGAGGTCGCGCAAGTGACTTCGGACCCGTGACTAGTGGGGAGGTTGGATATATCCTGATGGGTAATTTCAGATGGAGATATCCTTCCAAAATTGGTAGACAGGGGGCTAGCCTGCACGCTGGTTACCTTTCCCGGTGCCTCGGTTGGTCCCTGGCGGGTTTGTGGAATTGCTGAACGATAGGTTTGTGCCGTCCCAAAGTCTTCTACGCTCATCCCACGAACGAATGAACGATCACATATCGTTATACCCGCCTGGAGTGAGGGGTTCGCTCGTTGTAGTCGACATCACCCAACTGTCACCCAACGGTCACCTGATTGCGTGTGAGCTTAATGGGAAAAGCGCGCAACGGTTAGCGATAAATTCGGGCTGAATGAATGCTAACACCAAGTAGAGGCCGCGCAAGCGACTTAGAATCCGGGATCAGACTGAAGATGAAGAAATCCATCCAAATCTGGTATTAACGGCGAGGTCGGCCCGCTGGGTCCTTTTCCCATTCCCAAACCTTACCTCGCGGTAAGGTTTGGACTCTTACGGACTCGTCGGTGGAGTTACACAATGGACTGTCTTTTATCCGCTAAAGTCTTTCACGCCCACTCAATGGGAGACAAAACGACATAATGCCGTTAAAACTCCATCGGTTGACGGATTTGTTTTTCCGTTGTGATTGACACTCCCAGTTGATTTTTAAAAATTATTATTGTTTGTCGTCCAATATGATATGTATATTTACGTATTCTTTGTGTACCTCAATCAAAATTAACAAAGAAACTGCGAGCATATAAAATAATAATAAAAATTACAAACATGTGGCATAGTAGTTAGGTCGCCTGATCATACTTTGTAAGGTCCCGGGTTTGATTCCCGGCTGGGTCACCATTTTCCGTTGGAATAAAATTAACGGAATTGCATTTAAATTCTGTCGATCGAATGCAATAACAAGGCACACACGCATATTTCCCTCAAACATTCATATAAACACTTCATAGTAGAGTTTGTTGGAATAGGTTATCGTATGACAATAAACTCGCCCATTGCGAAATTTCATAATAAATAGAATAAACAAACAAAACAAACAAACGTATAGTGTCTGAAGCCACCAAAGCAATTCTTTACCACATAAATCATATCATGTCACATTCTATCTTATATATCTATCTTATATCATTCTATCTTATATCTATATATAAAAATGAATCGCCGCGCGTTAGTCTCGCAGGATCTCGGAAATGACTCGACCGATTTGAATTATTTGTCTTTAATTTTGTTTGGCTTTATTCAGGGGTTTACAAAACAAAATATTTAGGAAAAACTCAAAGAAACAACTGAAAATCGAAAAAGTCGAAATTGGTCATTTTGGGAACATTGGCTACTTTATAGATGGCTATCGCGGCGATCGTATTGTTTAACAGCTGCGCTATCCATAACTGTTATTCATTCTGTACAATGTGTAAAATTTTAAAAAGTCAAAAAAGTCGAAAAAGTCAAACAAGTCGGAAAAGTCGCAAAAGTCAAAAAAGTCGAAATAGTCGATAAAGTCGAAAAAGTCGTAAATTCGGAAAAGTCGGAAAAGTCGAAAAAGTCGAAACGATCAGTCGAAAAAAGTCAAAAAAGTCAAACAAGGCAAAAAAGTCAAAAAAGTAAAAAAAAGTCAAAATAGTCGAAAAAGTAAAAAAAAATTGACAAAGTCGAAAAAGTCGAAAGGGTCGAAAAAGTCAGAAAAGTCGAAAGAGCCAAAACAGTCAAAAAAGTCAGGTCAAATAAGTAAAAAAATCAAAAAAGTCAATAAAGTCGAAAAAGTAAAAAAAGTCGAAAAAGTCGATAGTCAAAAAAGTCGCAAAAGCAAAAAAGTTCAAAATGTAGAAAAAGTCGAAAAAGACGGAAAAGTCAAAAAAGTCAAAAAGTCGAAAAAGTCGAAAAAGTCAAAAAATTCAAAAGAGTAAAAAAAGTCGAAAATGTCGGAAAAGTCGCAAAAGTTAAAAAAGCCGAAAAAGTCGAAAAAGTCGACAAAGTCAAAACAGTCGAAAAAGTGAAAACGATTTCGATTTCGATTTTCGAGTTTTAAAGGGTGTCGCTAGGTTGGGGGTGGGGGGGGTGGTTGTTGTAGGATTAATGATATTAATATTCAGATGAATTACGTTCCTGGCTACTTGACAGGAAAGTATTGGGGTGACACAACCGTTTTTTTTAATGACATACCCACGAATTTGGTCTTAGTTTGGGGATTTCAATACTGTAAAGACCTCATGGAAATTTCGATCGATTTGAGTGAGCGTGGAAACAATCCGTGTCGTTTTACAGTGTCCATTACAATGTCGAGAAAAAGAGATAACATAGTTCGACGAAGTCAGTCAAATGTGCGGCAAGCTACTTCAAGTGCAAACCGCACTTATGTGAGATGATTCCATCATCTCGGCCGAAATACAAGATGAAGCTGTTAATCCGAAATTGCCTGCAGTGGTGCCTAAGAATATGATCTATGGACTTCGCGAAGTTTATAACAACATCTTGCCCTGTATGCTCGATAGTAACTGTTCCAGGCGTTACCCGAGAGACCTGATTGCTAACACCATCACAGGCAATGACGGATACCCATTGTATCGTCGCCGATCAGTTGCGGACAATGGGCGATCTGCAGTTGTGAAGGTCAAAGGGCAAGATGTAAATGTGGTCAATCGTTAGATTGTGCCTTATTGTCCAAGGCTTTTAAAGCGCAAATCAATGTGGAATACTGCAACTTCATCAACTCGATAAATTACATATGCAAATACGTAAAATAAAGCGATATGGCTGTTTTCGCTGTGAGGAATTCAAACGAGGTATATCTCAGTATCAGACGTATCGCTATGTCAGTAGCAACAAGGCGATTTGGCGCATCTTTTCCTTTGCGACATACGAAAGACAATCTACAGTTGTACACTTAGTAATTCTGGAAAGCGGAATTTAGATTCCCCGTGCGTCTGGCCTTCACGATGACAAATCACGCGTGTTGTAAGTTTGCGAAATTAACTTGGAATTTCCATATTTCGCGCATGGACAAATGTATGTCCCGTGTTCGCCAAGCCATCGGTCGGAAAGCCATTCATTTTTGTTTATTTACGCGCCGGAAAACAAAACGAAAAACATATTTACCAGAATATTTTGTGTTGAATGTGAACTGCATTTACCTCTATATTATCATGTAAATTAAAATATACATTGAATTTATTTCAATCACAAACGACTTTAATTTAATCACCAAACGAAACTCAAACCGTACATGATTCGACCATATTATAGATTTCAATTAATTAGATTTGGAAGGTTCATTAGGATTAATAAACGCTTATGAAAAGTTACAATCAAATAAATTTTAGGTGGTACGAAATTCACCGGGTCATCTAGTCATATTATATTTATAATAACAAGCTAGCCGAAGTATAGATCTTCTGCCTGTCGTCGGGAATTTCGTTTGAAAACTTGTAGATATAACTTATGGGAAATAAAGCTCCATTTGGTAGGGGGTTAAAAGGAAATAAATTTGCGCCAAGCTCATGGTAATGTTTTGTTTCATTTCTTTTCAGCGCATGCTTTAGCGGCAACGGCGGAGAGATTTACGGGCCTCTACACGGGCCCCTACTTCGACTCCACCGCTCCTACCAACATAACGACTCAGCTGGGCACTCATGCCTATCTGCCATGCAAGGTGAGGTCAACAAACGTTGAATATAATAGAAAAAAATAGATCTTTATTCCATAACTGTATGTAAAGCACAGAGGTACAGATGTTTTCGTACAAAATGGTCCTAAACAGTTTGCCCACAGGGCGTATCATTTTAAATTACATATTTATAAGCACAGAAAATTGGTGCTTATTACTTCTATTTTTAATTACAAATCTAGGAAATTTAAACAAAATTAAAAAAAATTGAGAGTTCAAGAAAAACCAGCATAAATTTAGAAGTAATCTAAGTGTAATAAAAATAATAATTTAATAGTCCAAGAATAACAACAAAAAGAATAAAAATATTTAAAACCGTAACACCATGATAATAACAATTTATTACATCAATTTGTCAGATTGAAAAAAAAATGAAAAAATAACCCGTGTAAATAAAATATATATTATACTTAAAATACTGAATAGCGAAGACACGATCATATTATATTTCTATTGTTAGTTAAAAAATATTTTATACTATAATAGCATTTCCCTTTTATCATTTTTTTAAAAAATGCGTGAATGCAGGCTCTTTCATTCATTGAATATTTTTTGGAAGGGTGTTATAGTATGGAAGAGAATTTTGGCCCCGTCTTGCTTAATTCAGTCCTTATTAATTCTCGTCGACCTTGTTTGCACATCACTTCATAATATTTAAATTTCTGGATAGATTTTTTATAAATTTACAACACTTCAGTATATATAAAGATGGCACTGTTGATATTCTTTATGATGATGATGGAATTAAAAAGGTGAATGAATGGGTGAATGAGTGAACGCTTTAATGTTAACCCCTCAAATGTGAGGCGTCCCTTAAGGGATGCCTTGGCAAAATGTATACAAAATGTATATAAATTTATATAAATATAAATATAAATGTAAATGTGCGCCGCTTTATAGTAATCCGCTCTATAGTAATGCTATAGCTCTATAGTAAACCCCGCTCTATGTAAATGTAAATGTAAATATAAATTTATATACATTTTGCCGTAGGCAACCCGAGCTAATCGCCATTCATTTAAGGGGTTAAGCCCCAAAAACATCATCACTCTGAAAAACATCATCACTTCACAGGACCATAATTACTAAAATATAACAAATTAGGTATGTGGCAGACCACAAAACACATTTTTTTTTCTTTTTACTCCAACGAGGTGGGTGGAGACAGAAGCCAATCCATCCAACGCCCGAGCAGTTATAACGACTATAGTCGTCTTTTCTGCCCGAGCCTAATAGTATATCCAAAGATCAGAGGCTTCTATCCCCATCCAATCCCCCAAGGAGTCATTTATTTATTCGTTTCATTATTATATTTTTTTCTTTTTCTTTTTTACATTTTACATATACATACACATACATGTATTTACACACAACACAGCCACAAAACACAGCAAATTAACCTAATTTAAATACGCAAATCTAACCAGAAATGGACCTGAAAAACACTGCGCTGCCATAAAGCAACATATCCACAAGCAGACGCTGCCGTCCATTTATATAATGGATACTTCCATTATATAATGGCTCTGTTCGTTCGCAAAAATCTAGCCGATTTTGAAGTGAATGGTGTGCACCACCATTATCCAACAAGATCCCGTAGCATGCTACGTTCGGTGTCATGCATTATCCAAGTCGGAGAGGCTAGCCTATATCGCCGGCCCAGCGGTTTACAACAAACTCAGCGAGCACATTAGGCAGGCGCAATCTCTTGACGTGTTTAAGAGACGCCTTAAGAGGTACCTCACAGATAAGGCGTTTTACTCACTGGAGGAATATTACTCTAGTGAAGTCTAAAATGCTTTGGTGGCTAAAGTGTTTAATGATCTCTTTGCGCGTTGTCTTGTATTTCTTCTTTTTACATTATTCTTGTTTTCGTTTTTTTTTAATTATTTTTTCTTTACGATAAAAACAATGTTTAATTGCTAATATGTGTGGATGTTTGCTAATCTGTATCTGACTTGTTTGTATACCAGTATAATAATAAAATGAATATGAATATGAATATAATTCAACAAGGTTTGATCGTTTCCCAGGCCTTCAACAAGGTTTGATCAACCCGAGGAATGATCCCGGATCAAGCCGACTTCATTCTCTTTATACGACAATTTTGAATAACCACATCTGCCCGCAGTTTGTCACCCGACCGGTCTCCTCTACCCGCGCAAATCGTATCCTTCCCTCCTCTAAAATTCCCTTCACTTGCGAAAGAGGACTGGGAATTTCATAATAATAATTTAACTTCTATTCTTGACCACTCTGTGAACCGTAATGCCCCTGCCAGCGTCCAGCTGTCATCCTTCCAGGTGGCGGTCCATGAATACTTCTCGGGTGTTTACCCAAAATCTACCCATGTCGACCCGGTTCACAGAGAAAACGCATTTAAGGCAAAGCTCCGTAGGCAAAAGCGGCTACTTCGTCGCCAGTTACGTGAAGCCAAGAAAGCCGGGGATAAAGCCCTCTGCCACAACTTCTCGCGCGCGTACCGCTCTATACTAAAACTCATACAGAGCGTAGCAACGCAAAACGACAAGCGCAAGGCAGCATTTCTCAAATCCAAAGAGGAAGCCCGGTTCGACAAAAACCGTTTTAACTACAGCAAAACGGTTTTGTCTGCCGCCAAGGGAAAAATCCAAATCCCGGAAGATATGGCCACGGAATACTTTTCGACCACGTATGAGGACCCAATGCGGCTCCATAATTACAGCCCTCCGCCGGGCATTACACCTCCGCCCCTGCCTACGGTAGCTTTTGCTTCTCAACCTCCATCACTAGATGAGATTCTTAATCAAGTAAAGAGGAAGCCGTCGGGCTCTACTCCGGGTCCCGATGGTATTCCCTATTTAGTATACAAAAAATGCCCCTGCCTTCTGCAATATTTAGGATCCATCTTCCGAAATATATGGAATAGCGGTGTAGTCCCACAGAATTTTGGCCGAGCGACAGTCATCTTAATTCCGAAGGTCCCAGTTTGCACCGGACCAAAGGACGCTCGGCCCATTGCTCTCACAGACACTGTGGCCAAAATCTTTTTTAGCATAGTCCACACGAGGATGAGCGAATTCATGCACCGGAATGAGTACCTTGGAGTATCAGTTCAAAAAGGCTTCATGCGCGGCGTCTCGGGCTGCCTCGAGCACAACTCTCTCCTGGCTGCTGCCATCAAGGATGCGAGACAGCACGAACGCCAAATCAATGTATGCTGGCTCGACCTAGAGAATGCCTTTGGGTCAGTCCGACACAGTCTCCTCCACTTTGCACTCCGCTGGTACAACTTCCCACCAGTCGTGCGTGACATTGTAGCCTCCTACTACAACTGTCTGACTTTCCATGTTAAAACGCAAGAATGGACTACCCGCTCTATACCATATTCAATTGGACTATTTCAGGGCTGTTGCCACTCCCCGACGATCTTTAATATAGTTTTTAATATACTTCTGGAAAGCCTGAGCTAGTTTGACAGGAAGTGGGGCTACCGTTTTAAAACAGACGGCCAATACACCTCGTCGTGCCTCGCTTTTGCCGACGACCTAACTTTCATCACCAGAAGCCCCAAGCAGCTTTCCCTGCTATTACAGAAAGTGGAGCTTTTCTGCGACTGGTCAGGCTGTATAAAAGTGAAGCCCTCCAAATGTTTTTGCCTTGGACTCGCCCGCATGGGCACAAAGTTTACATCCTATGACCCCAAATTGGTCTATAAGGGCTCTAATATCTCCCTTATAGACCCAAACAATCATTTCAAATTCCTCGGCAGAAAAATCACCCATCAGGGAAAAGACGTCTCGGGCGATCATGTTATAGAGCATTTCAAAAGTTGCCTGGCGAAAATAGATGCCTTGCTAATTTCTGGCCCTCGTAAGGCCTGGATCTATGACAATTATCTAACGTCACATTTGTCATGGCCCTTTCTTATTTACGATTTTACCAAAACCCAACTGTCCCGTCTAGATGCACTGGTGACAGCTAGTCTAAAATCCTGGCTGTCCTTAGCCAAACCAGCTGACCCCGCGACTCTCTTCAGGTCCAAACAAAATTTTGGGCTAGCGCTTAAACTGCCCTCTCTGCTCTACGCCAACTCCAGAATAACCAAAAATTCGATTCTGTGCAATTCCAAAGATCCGGCAATATCGAAGCACGTAATAAGTGGCTGTAGTGATTCAAATGAACTACAAGCCCGCGTAGACTTCCACAAAAGGTTCCTTACTGGAATCAGCCAGAATGGCACTGGTCTGGGGTATGGCAGTACAACCACGAGCGACGTGGACTTGAAGAAGTCTCTTTTGCGGGGAGATTACGACAGCAAGAGTATGGCTCATGCTATTGGCCTTCAATGCCAGAATGATTGGACAACAATTGGTGACTTTTGCATTCCGCCTCCAATGCACTGGAAGGTAATGCTCTATGACTGGACGCCAGAGATGCTGAAATTTTATTTGAATGCCTTTCAGCATACACTTCCAGACCCCAGTAACCTCGCTCGTTGGAGCTTTGCCGAGGATAGTTATTGTCCCCTCTGTAGCAATACCCCTTGCACAGCTAGACACATTCTACTGGCTGCAAGGTGGCCTTAGATCAAGGACGGTACACTTACCGCCATGACAAAGTTCTCGCTGTTATTCGCGAGGTAATTAGTCTCTCAGTGGCTCGTGCCAACAAGGGTTTGACAGTATCCTCCAAACCCCCAATACAGTTTGTGCGGGATGGCTCTAAAGGCAAAAAACATTTAACTACAAAACCTTTCTCAATAATCGAGAAAGCTACAGATTGGATTCTGGAGGTTGATTCGGTCTCTAAGCAGTATAAATTCCCTGAAAGTCTCGGATGCACAGCCCTCCGTCCAGATATAACTCTTTACTCTCTATCTCGGAAGGTGGCTCTTATTGTAGAATTAACTGTTCCATGGGAATCAAATATCCCAAAAGACCACGAGTACAAATTAAATAAATACCATGATCTTGCAAATGCCGTAACCCGGAACGGCTTCACTGTTCACCTTCACGCGGTGGAAGTTGGCGCTCGTGGCCTGCCAGCTAAATCTCTATTTCACCTCTTTAAAGATCTTGGCCTTTCCAGAAAAATAATCAACTCTTTCTTAGAAAAATTATCTAAAACTGCGATTTGCGCATCTCAAATTCTATGGCTTCGAAGGGGGAGTGAATGGGTGGCAAGGTGAACGCTCACATGTGGCAAGACAGCTGTCCTAAACCTACCACAGCCGGTTCGTAAGTCCGGAATCCACTGCTCACCCCCCAGAAGTGTAAAAAAAATAGTATTATGATGGGCCCGACTCCGGTCGGTGAATTCCATGGCAGCTCCGTTTGTATTTATTATTCATATGAAACGCTATTACGAGCTGTTAATACGACGAGAAGCTGAGTGAAAATATATAAATTTATATTATATATAGGTAGCTACTTATTTAGACTTTAATTTATAATAATTATAAACGTGTAGACATAATTTAAATTACAACTTTAAAATAAATCAATGGGCTAAGTGATATTCTACAAAGCTCAACAATTACGTATGCGAGCGACATTGTATTTTTTGTAGAACGAAGTTAAAAATAGAATAAGGTTTGTATTTTGAATATTCATTTAGGTATACAAAATGTGGGTCAACGAGATGCGCGGCCAGCCTGAATTGTGGAAGAAGCCATAAATTCCGTGTAGTGGTTTAAAAAGTTAAAACCATTGTTGTGTGGCATGTGTTTTGTACACACGTGTATTTTGCTGTATGGCATGATTTTGTGTGGCGTGATTTTTGTGGCGGCATTTTTGTGTGACGTCTATTGGTTGGCGGATGCGTTGGGGCGAGGCAGACAAAGGGTTGCCTATCTACACTTACTATTAATTAAATTGATATTATTACTTTAAGTTAGTATACAATATAATTATGTAAGATATAGACCTATGCTAATGTGAAATAATGCGAGGTAATATGTTGTCCGTCCAACAAGGCTAAACGCTGAGCTAATTAGAGGGGTGAGCACTAACAGGGGAAGAGCAGTACAGTACGAGGGCACAAGAGCGGGGTGGCGCATTCGCTAAACGATAGAACCGACATTTTCAGCAGCCCAGCCGGTTGAGAGCTCGGTGAACAGGCAGAGGTTTCACTCCATTAGAAGATAATAAAGGTATTTGTTAAGCTGACTGTTTAAATCGCTCGAGATGACGAATTTACGACGAGACGCGCCGGAGAAACAAGCCATGCTACACGGATCGCAGTCAATGTGCCTAGTTAGGAGACATCATGCAGTCCCTCTGAAATAAGGAATTTTATCCAAGACTTGATTTTACAACGCGGGACCTCCTCTGAATATCAAAAATACCAAATATATCAGGGAAAGCACCTGGAAAACTAAATGTGTTAATAATCTAGTGTTCCGATATCAGTCAATTTCATTATCTCCCCCTCGAATGAGGAAATTCCTTGAAGTACTTGGGAGTGATCGTAGATCACAATTGCTCTGAATGCATCGTATAGCCCATTTGTTAAATAAGATACATACGTCAAGCATGTTACATATTTAGAAATCTGAGGCACATTCTGGATTCAGGGATATTTACAATAACATGTTGTGCCATTGCAAGAAAAAAAAGAATTAGATAATTGTGTACAAAAATTACGTTATTAAACTGGAAACATTTTGAATTGTAAATATCGAATGTCATACGTTTTTATTTTACTAAAGCACCGCACTCCAATGAGAAGACGCGACGACGAGAAAGAAAAACCTAATAAGAACAAGCGCATTGCTCGAAAGACCTGGTAAAGTCGATTAACAGCAGAGTGAGAGAGGTTTCCCATTTTCTTTCTTTCGTTAGGTGCCGTCCGCTGTCTCGTTCTAAAGGCGATAACTGGCCTTCCCTCAAAGAGACTTAGTAAATACAGACGTACGAAACGGAGCGTAGTTTTTAGCGGACTTAAGCCATAACCTTTAATTGTTAATAACAGGGTTAGAGCTTTAGCCGCTCGCTTGTTGCGGCTGTTTTCTTACCATCATTTTGACATGACAACCCAGAGCGTTTTTATAATCGCCTGTTTTACATTCAATAATATACAGCCGATCACGAATGTTAATTGTATTATAAATACGCTAAAAATGGGTTGTTTTTGGTATAAAATAAACTACAATCGATGTTTAATTATGACGTCGAAAATATTATGACGTCGAATATAATATTAGTTAGTGATTAGAAAATGTCGGTAGATTGGAGCAGTTGTGGTAGTAGTCTTTATTGGTCCTACAAAAAAGATTTATTGTTGATATAATTATTTATAAAATGATGTTCTGCATGATTTTCCTTAAAGACATTCAACAATAAATAATTCCGAAATAGAGGTAAACATTAAAAAAATTATTTTGTATCAAAACACTATCAAATACAATTTAAAAAAAAGAAAATTACAAACACGTTACATTTATACATCTACATTTAAATATCCAAAGAAAATTAGACAGTAACTTAGATGGTAACACAAGATTTTTTCACACTTAGATGGTTTCACAAGTTAGGTTACATTTAATAAGTTTAAGTGAGGATTTTGAGACTATTTGCAGATATATTTTCCACTGGAAGATATATTTGTAGTAGAAACATATATTTTTAATGACATATATAAAAATTTCGACATATATTTTAATTTGTATGAAATTATGTATGACGTGTACTCCAAACGCATTTGCCTTTTAAGAGAGAATTATTATATTGACATGGACATTGATTATGTTGACAGGTAGGGACAGAGATAGGTAGGGACAGAGATAGGGACAGAGATATGTAGCTTTTGCTTAGATTGGAGGGATGAATTTTATTCATTTATTATAAGATTCAAAAATTTCATCGTTGGTATTTAAATTAAACATATTTTGTGCCGCTCCTAACTAGGCAGAGTTTGTACTAAGGAGAATACCAATAAAACGGTGATTCATATAGTTATCTCCTAAAAAATAAATTAGAATAAAAAATAAACTTTCTGTACGCAATAATTTCACAACTATGTATAAGTAATAAATAATAGCGATATTAATACTTCTTTTTTTAAATTTATTAATTTTCAATTTATATTTTTTACAATTTTAAATTGTCAAGACCTAACTAAGCGGCCGCCTGTTTTAAGGTAGACAATTTATTTTCATCGTTTATACTTTAGAATTTATTTTAACATCATCTTAATTAATAAAATTACCCTAATAGCCTGCATAAAATTCTAAACAAAATATATTAAAATATATTAAAAACATCAAAAATAGTCTAAATAGCCTTACAAATGTAAAATATTGTTTAGTGAATTATCAAAAAAAAAACAGATTTAATCATGGTCAATAATCAATAATGGTCATGGTCAATCAACTTCTCGCGCGCGTACCGCTCTATACTAAAACTCATACAGAGCGTAGCAACGCAAAACGACAAGCGCAAGGCAGCATTTCTCAAATCCAAAGAGGAAGCCCGGTTCGACAAAAACCGTTTTAACTACAGCAAAAAGGTTTTGTCTGCCGCCAAGGGAAAACTTTAAATCCCGGAAGAAATGGCCACGGAATACTTTTCGACCACGTATGAGGACCCAATGCGGCTCCATAATTACAGCCCTACGCTGGGCATTACACCTCCGCACCTGCCTACGGTAGCTTTTGCTTCTCAACCTCCATCTCTAGATGAGATTCTTAATCAAGTAAAGAGGAAGCCGTCGGCTCTACTCCGGGTCCCGATGGTATTCCCTATTTAGTATACAAAAATGCCCCTGCCTTCTGCAATATTTAGGATCCATCTTCCGAAAGATATGGAATAGCGGTGTAGTCCCACACAATTTTGGCCGAGCGACAGTCATCTTAATTCCGAAGGTCCCAGTTTGCACCGGACCAAAGGACGCTCGGCCCATTGCTCTGACAGATACTGTGGCCAAAATCTTTTTTAGAATAGTCCACACGAGGATAAGCGAATTCATGCACCGGAATGAGTACCTTCGAGTATCAGTTCAAAAAGACTTCATGCGTGGCGTCTCAGGCTGCCTCGAGCACAATTCTCTCCTGGCTGCTGCCATCAAGGATGCGAGACAGCACGAACGCCAAATCAATGTATGCTGGCTCGACCTAGAGAATGCCTTTGGGTCAGTCCGACACAGTCTCCTCCACATTGCACTCCGCTGGTACAACTTCCCACCAGTCGTGCGTGACATTGTAGCCTCCTACTACAACTGTCTGACGTTCCATGATAAAACGCAAGAATGAACTACCCGCTCTATACCATATTCAATTGGACTATTTCAGGGCTGTTGCCTCTCCCCGACGATATTTAATATAGTTTTTAATATACTGCTGGAAAGCCTGCCCCAGTTTGACAGAAAGTGGGGCTACCGTTTTAAAACAGACGGCCAATACACCTCGCCGTGCCTAGCTTTTGCAGACGACATAACTTTCATCACCAGAAGCCCCAATCAGCTTTCCCTGCTATTACAGAAAGTGGAGCTTTTCTGCGACTGGTCAGGCTGTATAAAAATGAAGCCATCCAAATGTTTTTGCCTTGGACTCGCCCGCATAGACACAAAATTTACATCCTATGACCCCAAATTGGTCTATAAGGGCTCTAATATCTCCCTTATAGACGCAAACAATCATTTCAAATTCCTCGGCAGAAAAATTACCCATCAGGGAAAAGACGTCTCGGGAAATCATGTTATAGAGCATTTCAAAAGTTGCCTGGCAAAAATAGATGTATTTCTAATTTCTGGCCCTCGTATGGCCTGGATCTATGACAAATATCTAACGTCACATTTGTCATGGCCCTTTCTTATTACGATTTTACCAAAACCCAACTGTCCCGTCTAGATGCGCTGGTGACAGCTAGTTTAAAATCCTGGTTGTCCTTAGCCAAACCAGCTGACTCCTCGACTCTCTTCAGGTCCAAACAAAATTTTGGGCTAGCGCTAAAAGTGCCCTCTCTGCTCTACGCCTACTCCAGAATAACCAAAAATTCGATTCTGTGCAATTCCAAAGATCCGGCAATATCGAAGCACGTAATAAGTGGCCGTAGTGATTCAAATGATCTACAAGCCCGCGTAGACTTCCACAAAAAGTTCCTTACTCGAATCAGCCAGAATGGCACTGGTCTGGGGTATGGCAGTACAACCACGAGCGACGTGGACTTAAAGAAGTCTCTTTTGCGGGGAGATTACGATAGCAACAGTATGGCTCATGCTATTGGCCTTCAATGCCAGAATGATTGGACAACAATTGGGGACTTTTGCATTCCGCCTCCAATGCACTGGAAGGTAATGCTCTATGACTGGACGCCAGAGATGCTGAAATTTTATTTGAATGCCTTTCAGCTTACACTTCCAGACCCCAGTAACCTCGCTCGTTGGAGCTTTGCCGAGGATAGTTCTTGTCCCCTCTGTAGCAATACCCCTTGCACAGCTAGACACATTCTAGCTGGCTGCAAGGTGGCCTTAGATCAAGGACGGTACACTTACCGCCATGACAAAGTTCTCGCTGTTATTCGCGAGGTAATTAGTCTCTCAGTGGCTCGTACCAACAAGGGTTTGACAGTATCCTCCAAACCCCCAATACAGTTTGTGCGGGATGGCTCTAAAGGCAAAAAACATTTAACTACAAAACCTTTCTCAATAATTGAGAAAGCTACAGATTGGATTCTGGAGGTTGATTCGGTCTCTAAGCAGTATAAATTCCCTGAAAGTCTCGGATGCACAGCCCTCCGTCCAGATATAACTCTTTACTTTCTATCTCGGAAGGTGGCCCTTATTGTAGAATTAACTGTTCCATGGGAATCAAATATCCCAAAAGACCACGAGTACAAATTAAATAAATACCATGATCTTGCAAATGCCGTAACCCGGAACGACTTCACTGTTCACCTTCACGCGGTGGAAGTTGGCGCTCGTGGCCTGCCAGATAAATCTCTATTTGACCTCTTTAGAGATCTTGGCCTTTCCAGAAAAATAATCAACTCTTTCTTAGAAAAAATATCTGAAACTCCGATTTGCGCATCTCAAATCCTATGGCTTCGAATGGCGAGTGAATGGGTGGTAAGGTGAACGCTCACATGTGGCAAAACAGCTGTCCTAAACCTACCACAGCCGGTTCGTAAGTCCGGAATCCACTGCTCACCCCCCAGAAGTGTAAAAAAATAGTATTATGATGGGCCCGACTCCGGTCGGTGAATTCCATGGCAGCTCCGTTTGTATTTATTATATATATGACAATAAAATAATAATCCTGAGAATAATTATGAGGAAATAAAAAAATATAATAATAATAACACACAGGGATAATATTATTAATACACAGTCACTACATATATTACAATACACAGTATTATTATATCACTAAAACTTAAATCAGGAATATCAGTAAAAGTATTCCTATAATATTTATTTATTTATTTATTTATTTATTTATCCTATTTTTTATAGCTACATAAAAAAGATTGTGTTCATTTTTTTTAACACATTTTAAAGAATACATATGAAGAAAATCGCGAAAGGGCATTAACTTGTCAGGATTATATCACCCCACTAGGTATACGCCTGTGTTGGGGTAATATCTATACTTATTTCCACCAATATTTTCATTTTAATATTTAATTATCTAATAATATATTCAAGTCTAAAGTGGCAGCATTATT
The DNA here is from genome assembly GCA_944548615.1 of Micropterix aruncella. NCBI lineage: Eukaryota > Metazoa > Arthropoda > Insecta > Lepidoptera > Micropterigidae > Micropterix > Micropterix aruncella. Next base: position 24,613,755 of record OX155961.1, read on the forward strand.
AAAGAATTCAGTCAATATATTTTTTAATATATGTGAAAGTATATAATAAATACCTAAATAGAATAAATATAAATCTGCCTATTTAAATATATATTATTTTAATATTGTCAAAAATATGTTTTCCGTCTCTCTTCTACCAATGTTAATTATCCAAAATTTAAGGAGATATTTTTGCTGTTTTCTACTTACTCTTAACCTGTGTTTGCGCATAATGTTAACCATTCTAAGAGCAAGAAAGCCGTAGTGACGTTTTCCAAAAGACGTTAAGCATTTCTGTACTTTAACGTTTTCCTTGCAGCGGCCGGTTCTTTCGCTATTTTCCGGAATAATTGTAATATTTTTTAATATGAAGCATGTTGTTAAGGCAATACAGCTGCCTTAAAACCAGCAATTGTGCCTCAAGAAACAGATCTCCAGAAAGGTAACGTATTGGCTTTCATAGCATGACTCTAATTATTGTCTTTTGGATAACGTTCACTTTCTGGAAAATGGTTTTTCTGCAAGCTTCTTATCTACATAAATATACTATATGTCATCCCATTTAAATATACTATATGCCAAGCCATCATGACATATTAGTGAAATAAATTACTTTTACCAAGGGTAGACCGAGAATATCTTGCATTTACCAAGAATATCTGGCAGAGAGATACCCTTTTGCTCTAGGATGGAAATATCCTTCCAGGTGAAGATATCCTTCCAAACTGGTAGATAGTTGGCGTTGCTGCCCGCTGGCTACCTTTCCCGTTGCCTCGCCGAAAGGGGTTGGCCTCTGTTGAGGTGGCGTAACTAGACATTTGATTGTTTTTCGTCCCAAGTCTTCCACCTTCACCTCACAGGAGACAGAATGACCTAATATCCTTAAAGCTTCCTGAGATGACGGATTCGCCCTTTGTAGTTGACAGCTTTAGTTGCTCTAGGACACTATACTGCCAAAAATCAAGCCGCTGGTTACGATAACTTTATAAAAGGAAACCAGACTGCTTTAATCCGAAATCCACCATACTTGCTAAACCTGGCTCCAAAAGGCTACTCCAGCGCCTTAAATTGCATTTATGGAATCCTGTCTATAAAATATTTTCAACAGAAGCATTGTTAACTCTCTTTACAATTGCTAAACTGGTTAGATAATAGGGGCCAATATTTCAATTATTCAAATATTTATTACCTAATAAATTTAAGTCTTCATACATACCTATTCAGTAATTATTATATAAAACATTGCAATATTTTTAAGCCAAATAATAATATTATTATAATTATTCACCTATTTGTATCTTAAACATCGTTTTAATATAATAATATCAATATTATTTCAGAGAGCAGAAAAATATTATAGAAAAAAGGGTGTTAAGTTGTTAATACGTATAAATATATATTTTTTTTTTCAGTTTCAATTTCAATTTATTTTCAAAAAAATTTAACAGATTGTAGAAACGTAATATCTAGGTACATTTAAATTACAGTTCGTTTTTACAATATCCAAATTTATAACCACGTACAACATACAGTTCAATGTACTTCATTATTGCTTTTAGGACATTTTGATATTCAACATTTTAGTACTGGCGATACTCAAAATCATTTCTAAGATGTACTTACTAAAACCACATACTAAAATAATCAATTGAAATAATCAAGAAATATAAAATCAGAAAAAGTCAGAATAATTCAAAAACGCTACTTAAAATTGTCAAAAAAAAAATGGGCAAAAAAATAAAAAATCATTTAAAATTAACAAACTCCTCGATCGAATAAAAAGCTTTGTCTAATAAGAATTCTTTAAGTAATTTCTTGAATAAGCTTTCCACTTGAATTGTTTTTAAACTTTCCGGTAGCCTGTTAAAGTAATATGGCCCGGAGTATTGTGTCTGTGATATGTTTTGAATGATAGATTCATATTTTTTCGACAACAAGAAACGACAAATTACAAAAATCTGTTTAATGAGTTAGTTAAGGCCCAGTGTTTGACAAAATGCCCTTCCAGTGAGGTGAAAATTACACTAATATTCCTAAAAATGATTGTGCTATAAATTATATATGGATGGTTTAGCAAAAACCCAAGGTAGGTAGGTATATTATAAACAACTATTTTTTCTATAACGTGTTTGGGTAGTGATTAATTTTTGGAGGAATATCAGTACAAAATGCTCTTAAAGACTTTCCTTTCAAGGATCATATTAATCGCTATAGAAATATACATTTAAAAAATTCGTTAATGTCAGAGACAAAGAGCGGAGAATTATTCTAATAAATTGGTATTGTTAAAAAATGATTTTTTTAATAAATCGGTAAACAATAATATTATTATTTATTTACGTATTTTTTGCGATTAAAAAATACAAATAAAATATATTTTTTTATGAATATTGAGTGATGTCCATTTTGGAGGATTACTCAAAATATGAACTTAAAATTAAACTGGGATAATACATTATTTTAAAATCTAAATCTGAACATCGTCAATGTGGTTTTGGCCAATTTTATGAATGTGTCTATCTTTATTTCTCCTGAAAAGAAAGGTTCTAGAAGATTGTTAACTAAAATTTTTGTCACTTAAAATTTAGACTGACTAGACTTAAAATTATCAAACTATTGTATCAATCTAATCTTTTAAGATCTGTACCGTTATGTTAATATTAAACACAATGTTATGTAATCCTATCTTTTCAGTTATGTCAATGTTATATATTTGATATGATGCTGTTATACAAAATATTAGTTGTGTAATGTTTATTAATGTTATTTTAGACAACTCCAATGAATAACTCAATATTTTAAAAGCGTGTTGGAGCTTCAGTCCAACATACCCAAAACAAAAAAGTAATTTCTACAGAATCGAAACCGCAAACTCGCTCAAATCTACACGAGTCAGCTGCAGTTGATTTCCAACTAAATTCGGCATTTTACGCACAGTCAGGTGATGACTAATGTCATTTCTTGTGATCGATACGAAATTAACACACATTTCTCACTTCACTAACAACTATTGCGTCACTGCACACGATATAAAACGCAGTACATTTCGATCGATCAATATCATTCCCTTGGTGGACAGTTACCGCGGCTAGACATCATTCCTGTTTGGCCGTTATCGCGCTACACATCATCATCATTCTCTGGAGGGCAGTACCCGCGCATTAACAAGTACTCGCGCTCTACACTTCACTTCGAGTCAACAAATCACGCATAGTATACGCGACTATCCTTATCTTCGAATCTATCGCAGCGCTACACACTTCGGACACATTACCACGGCTTCACCTCGCGCCCACACTACCTACTCGACGGCGAAATATCAATCAAGGCGTTACGAACTGGCAACCTACTACAGACCTTCTGAATAAATACTTCAACTTCAACATCCTCGACTTTCAATCACGGAGAAAACTTCCTGATGAGAACCACCCTTCGCTCACAATCAATTGGAGTCTAGTGAAGGGTGGCCACTCTCATACGCGGAATACTGTACTGTAAGTTTGATTATAAATAATTTTGTTATATGATATTTAATATCATGTGCTATATATTATAGGTAAGGCAGTGTAATAATGAGAGCAACTTGTTTAAACACTTACCAAATAAGAAAAATTAACAATCTGTTACCGTAACCACAGTATGCCAACCAGTAGCTTTACTCTCGAGCTACAGGGCAATGCGGCAGGAGGGTGCGAGGAATGTGGGCAGAGGGGTTTGTCCCGACGAACGCGAACGGTTAGCATTACGAGCAGTTAAAGGCTGGCGACCCTTTTACGAGCGTTCGGATATCGGCGTAGGCCGAGTAGCGGGACATCTGGTGATCATATCCGAACACTTACGACTCGTGACGGATTCGCTTTGATTCCAATTGTGTTCTAAGAGAAGCTACTATCTGGTATACTGTGCCGTAACAGATTGGTAATAATGAGAAATATTTATATTTATAGTTTGACAATCTAGTAGTTAATTCTTGACTACCTATGTATATCCAGTAAAGAGTAGTAACGAGACTTACTACCTTGTAATGTAATGAAACTAAATGTCTTAGATTATCGCCATAAATGTTTACTTATTTATTTATTTATTTTTAGGAAAACCAACAGCTAATTATAATTTAACAAAAAGACGGAGTAAGATAATAGAGAGCCAATTAAAGGTTTTCACGTTTAAGTAACGTTGTAGAAACATATGTGACCTTTCAATTAAAGCTATCGATTAAAAATACATCAAAAAATATTCAACAATTAATGCTAAAGAATTCACTGTTCATCCGCTGCCTAGCTGAGTTAATACTCGTACAAAATAGATCAAAGTCAAAGCGTTTAATCAAGTCATTGAAATTGACAATTATGTAACCATAATTCACTGTAATTCTATTCGTATAACATTTGTAGGTAATAATATAGGTAACATTAATAAATAACTAAATAAAAAGGTAACATTATTTTTTTTTATTGAAAAAAAAATATGTTACCTATTATTTTGATTACATGATTTGATGTTTAGAGTTGCACCTACCCTTAACCATAAGACGATCAGCAAATAATGCCTTTAAAAACCTATTAATTCCATTAGAGAGCTATAATTAGTGTGATTAGCAATGTTTAAATGCCGATTATTTCACTCAATCCTATATTTTCAATGTAAAATTAACTTTATTTAAAATTACAAAATGATTCAGGATAAAAAATCTAATTAATGTATTATTCCTTCACCATCCGAGGTGGCGAGGCAAACTGGCTTAAGGGCGAGAAGGGGATTAACTTCAGATTAAATAAGGGCTGCGAGAGAAAAGGGTAAGTTAAACCGAAATTGTTTTCTTTTCTCTGCAGATAAAGCAGTTAGCCAACAAGTCTGTCTCGTGGATTAGAAGAAGGGATACTCATATATTAACGGTAGACAGGTATACATTTATAGCGGACGAGCGGTTTCAGGCCTTCTATGTCGAGACTACAGACACTTGGACACTGCAGGTATGCAAAACTAAGTTGATATTGGGCTCGATTGCGTTTCTTCATGTCGGAAATTAAAATTAAAATCGGAAATTAGTCCATGTGAACGAGACAGGGCAATACGCTAGAGCGGAAGGTGAGATGGCCGGTTATCACTTTTACGCATTAAAACTACCCGGCAAGGTCAAATCTTACACCGGACGAAATATGCTCGATTTTATTCGGACGAGTATAAGTTCGACAGGTAGTATTTATCGACGATCGTTCGTTCCATATTCCGCTCTAACGTAGGTATTGCTCTGTCTCGTTCGCTTGGGAAAAATTTAGTTTTAGTACACGAAGAAACGCAATCGGGCCCAATATCTATCGAACATAATCAATAGTTACAAATATCGCACAATACCTAGTTACTTAAGTATTGAACTGTTACTCGACTATTCGGGCTAATGGGCCCTTGTTGAGTTGACCACGAAGACCCATTTTGTTCCGAGTTGGTCACACTCACGGGTCAACACCCATCCGGCGGACTCCACGCATGAAGTGCGATCCCGAGAAGGACTCTGGCCTTAGGGCTAGTTTCCCCTAGGAATCAACCTTCTGGCGCTCCTGGACGGTCTGCGTTCCGTGCGGCGTAAGCCAATCGACTGTGCACTCTGACTAACAGTCGGGGGAGTCTGGAAGCAGTACTGTTTCCTATAGAGCGAGGGTGGTTGCAGACCTTAAGGCGACTGCTCTTGAAATGACCATCGGCTACCCGATCGTGGGTGAACAGCCGGGCAAAGGATGCCGTGGTCTGCGATAGATTCGGTATATACCGTTTCACCGCTTCGTAAGGAAGAGGACCGAGCAAGCGACCTCGAAATCGTAACCAATCGAGAGACCGGAGTAATCTGGTCGCAATTGGAAGTAAGGGCGTGAGTGTAAGCCCGCTGGGTAACACACCTAGTTATCTCGCGGTTAAGACGTTGGCCTCTTACGGGCATGTGGCGGAGCTTGACGGTGGAATGTTTTGTCCAAATCTTCTGCGTTTACTTCACGGGAGAAAGAACGACTAATCGTTAAAACTTCGTGAGGTGACGGGTTCGCCCGTTGTAGTTGACAACTCTATATATGTTACTCGACTATAAATTTCGTGCTAGACTGACTCATCGAGTGAGATAAATATAACGATGTAATACAAGGGAAGTATGTATGTTTCAACAAGTATAACGTTTATAACGCGAACTGTGGTCTATACGTATGAAGTAACACGATTCGTAATGGTGTTGGCGTGACGACAGTCATCGCGTCGTAATGTTAAACCCCAATATTATTTTATAACATCGCGACCTTGGGATCTCGCTTCTAACATGACAGCATGCAATAGTATACGTAGGGTTTTAATCGAACATATGAATCATGTTGAAACTACAGTATACAGTAACTACGATGTATAATCCGTAAATACTCATGATTCAACAAGGATGACATAAAACGCGGACTGTGGTCCACATGCATTAATTAACATGACGCGTAACGATGTTGGCGTGACGGTAGTTACCGTGTCGTTATTTCATTACTTCGCGAATTTGGGATCTCGCTTCTACATAACATGACAGCATGTAGTCCTAAACGTGCGGTTATAATCAAATTTATGAAACTACAGTATACTGTTACTTCCTTATTAATCGTAAAAAAAGATACATATAATCGAGTAATGGAGTTTCAACAAAATTCCTTGTAATTCTACAAAATTACGATTGAAATATCGTTACTCTGTATAAAATTGTAATAACAAAATGGTAATATGAAAAACGATCCAATATTTTTTTCAGTGTCGGAAGGAAAACCACCCGATCCGAAAAGAAATAATATTTCGTCAGGAAAGTTATTTCAAAACCAATTTAGTACTCTTGCTAGGGTTTAATTGGTGACTAAAGATAACCAAAATATATACAATTTGTGAAGAAGTGAGTGCCATAAATATTATGGTAATTAAAACAAAATGGTATTTCGACTTCAACCGTTATCAGCCATATTTTTCATTTAAACGTTCGGGTTTCGTGCGGTTATATAATGATATTCTCGTATATTTTGCTTCTCCTGAACAGTTTAGTAATAAGCAGTTACTGTGTTTTAAATTTGAGCAGCTGTATAGGACTTGATTAGTATAAAAACAACTTGATAATAAAACAGATATAAATAATCATATTATTATGCTTCACTTTGAAGGCTATTATTTCTGTTGGTAGCGACAAGTGAGATGAATTATGTAATGTTTTAATGTCCTAGTTCTGGCCCTAGTAACGCAAAAAACCGTTACGAAAGACTTACAAACTAACCCGGTTTCAATTGTCTAGGTGAAATATGTGCAGAAGAGGGATGCCGGGCAGTACGAATGCCAAATAAGCACGGAACCGAAAATGAGTCATTTTTTACAGCTGAACGTTGTAGGTAAGAAATAAGCCCTTTATTGCATGTCGTTTCTAACCAGTGTACGTGGGATAATTAAATTCCTGTGCACCACTGAATAGTGCATCCCTAATGCTTAGTAGTTTATTTATTTATTTCCCAAAACATAATTAACCTTACAGATGATTCCAAATCGTTAATTATTTTTCTAGGCGATTATTCTAGATTATAACTACTATTCTACTATAGAATATTATTATAATTCTACTGTTAATAATATTATTATTACTCTACTCCATTACTATTACTATCATTATTATTCTAATATATAGATTATTATTCTACACTATAGCAAACGAGACAGAGAAATACGTTAGTGGAATATTAAACGATTTTACTTACATTTATATCTAATGTTTATCTAACTTTTCTTATTATACTAGTTACTACTTTTTAACAATTTTAATAGTATATACTACATATTTACCTAATTACTTGATTGCTAAGAAATGCCATTCCCGTTCTTTGCAGTTGTGCTAAGTTCACCGTCCAAATATCCAATTCTGGCTCAGTCGAACATAGTGCATTTAGGGTACGAAGCGTCCGCACCGTGAAGCAGTGTTGAACGATGTTAGTTCTAGCTCGCGGTAACGCGAACAATACGTTAGTCCTAGCACGGTAGTAATTGGCAGGTACAAACAGACCGATTCTTCTAAGGATGGTCGGATTATCAACGAACCCCCTAAGCAGTTTATATATGTGACAGATTGACAGCCAATCTCTTCTTACGGTTAGTGGAACTTTTATGATGCTTAACCCGGCGTGAATTTGTCAGGGTATTTTACACCCGTGTACTTTTGTATTTGAAATACTGTATATCGAAGTTCCTGCAGAGTAGCAACTACGTTTCTAAGTAGTTGGAGATTATAGAGAGGGCTAGCGAGTGCGTATATTGCGAAATCGTACCGCAGCCCACTTATATGTAAATAGAGACTGAAAATTTTCTAAACATACTATCATGGATTATATTGCGTATTAGATTGCTCAACGATGTACGACGATTTGGAAACCAGTACTTTACTACGAAACGCAACGTGTAGATGGCACTTAAACTTCCTAAAATGGTTGAATATGGCGACTCTCGCGGTATATTAATAAGGCGCCGCACTGTAGATAGCACTCTAAATATTCCGATGTGGTATAAAATATTCATATAATAGCCAAAAAAATTTTAAATCAAAGCCTTTTTATTTTATTATGATTTACATAATGGTGTCCATTTTTCTTTTGGTTTAGGTACATGTTTCAATATGTAATAACTACGCATTTTAAAGTTTAGAAAAACTAATAGATGTATTTTTTCTCTCCCCGTATTATTTCTGTTACGTGATTCGCATATACCATATTTAAAACATGCATTACATGGCACTAGTAATTCAATTTTATTGCTGTTTTATAAAAAAAAACATTCATTATCAATGTTATTACATATGTCCAAATAAATTACTAATAGTTTGGCCATCAATGCCACCTGCACGTCGCTTTATAAAAACGGTTTCTAAATCGTCATACAAGGCGGATCAACCTAATACTCTATATAATCAATTATAGTATTTTCGACGATATACAATCTTTGTTTGACTATAGCGATTATGATGTGTTTGTGGTAGGTTCTGTTTCGCCATCCTACTCGATATCATGTCTCTCTTTCCTCGCGCTGGCATCTTTACTCAAGATAAGACAACGTGAGCAAATACAGTCTTACGCGCTAAAGTTCGTGCGGAGTAAAGAACCTCGCTACTTCTATTGCAGGCTACCTCTTCCTCTAGGTCCAGCTCTAGCAGATCATTTGCATCAGACTCTTGCGCCCTCGTTACAAAAATCAAAATTTCCGTGGGTATTTCCGTTTTTAGTTCGTCGATTATGTGTAATAGACTGAAAAACTAATTGTTTTTCTTTATTTACTTTAATCCTAATACAATAGATAGAGTGAGTTTTTGATTAGTGATATTCTCGAGGTAGGTGTATCAGTACGTGTAGGTAAACAACTAAGATTTAAAAAAAAAAGACAAAAAATTTTTTTATATATTTTTTTTGTTTTGAAAACGACTATTAAATTAATGTTTGATTGGTGTTGAGCACCCTACGATATCTAGAAATCGATAAAATATCGCGAGTAAACAATATTAGCCGAACTTTACCTACCGCTAGATGGCGCAAGATGCTGAACTCTTTTAATACTATTTTTATAAACGCAAAATTTAAAATAAAAAACAATATTTTTCTGTTTTTTTTCTAAATATGTTTTTCAAAAGTTGCTTATTGGCTCGTACTGATTCACCCACTTCAATTATATCACTAATTAAAAATCAGCCTTTATACATGCTTATTATGACAGATATTATTTTGTATTTTTTGACGTTCTATACTCTGATATATCCTAGAAGGCGGACATTTTATCTGATGATATTCCAATTTGCAGTGTTTATGATTTAACTAAACAACTCTTGCCAGGTGCTGCTTTCAATTTTAATTTCTATTTTAAGCAGTATATGTATTTTATTATTTCATACCAATATATAAACATATAATTCATATTTTTTGCCTAACAGTTCCCAAGGTAGAAATCCTCGGAGAGACGGAGGTCTTCGTGAAATCCGGGAGCCTAGTGATGCTGAAATGTGTCATAACACAATCACTGGAGGAACCAGCCTATATGTTTTGGTATCGAGATGATACGAGGATATTAGGTAGAGACCGTTCGACAGTGGATATACAAATGGAGAGGGTCGGGCCAGATAGTACTGTGAGTATCAAGTATATTTAAAAAAATGGTTAATTTGTTACTTTTTTAGAAAAACCATAGACTAACGAATTATATCATAACAAAAGTACGTTACTTTCGAGAATACTTGACGTAAACCTATAACCGTTTTTATTAAAATACTTGACTAAAATCTAATATACTTTACTGTGCTTTATGATACAAATTTATATATTGTAAATATTACCATTTTAGGAAATCGAAGCCTATCGCCGTTTTTTAAATATAAATTTATTTATTTATTTCAAACAACAAGATTTACAGAAGAATGGCTATGAATACGCTTTATTAGTTGTTTGGGTTACACCTATTCTTCATCGCTGTTGCTAAGCTGAGCATTGTCAAAATCACAGCTCTCAATTATGGGATATACTCTTCTCCTTTTTAGTCGGTACGGTATGGACTCTTCTCATTTTACCAAATAATATCATACCAATAGATAAAGTACTACTTTTTTACTAAATTGTGACGTATTCATATTATTTGTTTCAATAAAGGATCTTCCTCTTTTCGCTCTGTGCCCTTCATTTGTCTTAACGTCAATAATGTGATAAAACACATTAACGTAGGTATTTGTCTACGAGTGTATTGCTAGTAATTCAATCGCGTTCCATTATTTGCCGCGAGCAAACATGCTTCGCTATCGCCTCTTATACCTTGTATTGTGCTCTCTCGCAGGTTGGAACTTTACTAATATACAACACCCACCAAGAAGATACGGGTAACTATTCCTGTGTGCCGTCCAACTTAGACTCGGCGAGCGTCATGCTGCATGTTCTCAACGGTAAGACTAAGACTTGCTACGTCTTGAATTTAATTATCTAATCTAATGAATCATAATAACGTAAGTAGTTAAACTATGCAGGATCCCGACCAGTAGTTAAAATATGCGCAATTTACATAATGTGGCTCATATATTTTCTTTATTTCGCATATAATTTAGTTATACACTTGGGTCTTATAGAATTGCGGTAATCAGATTACCCTAACACCTCGGAAACCTAGACGCTACCTTATTCAAAAATCATTTTTAAAAACTCTTTGTTACATGTCGCTTATATTCGATTATATTTAAACCAGCAATAAATCGTGAAACCAGCGGAACAAGACGTTTTCATCTTTGGTAGCCTTTAATCCACACCAGCGGCATTTAAAGAGATTGTCCTAGCAGACCACACCTCAACACACGTGGTCCTTCGAACCGGATCCATAGATCGCTGGTTCATATCCGGCTCGAAGGACCATGCGTTGAGATGCGGTCTGCTCTGACAATATCTTTAAATGCCGCTGGTGTGGATTGCAGGATACGAAATATGAATATGTCGTATTCCGTTGGTTTCACAATTTATTGCTGGTTTAAATACAATTTATTTTAATAATGCACGCGAGCGAAAATGTAACAAAAGAAATAAAATGCACGGAGATCTATCGACCGTCCATTCGATCGGTTCGTTGATATCTTCTTTTTTCCTTTTGGCAATCCACCCAATGAGGGTGATTTCTGCCAGGTGGCTGGTTTGTTGACAGCTTGACGTAGGTGTTCAGCGTTCAGCCCAGTCCGTCTTCCCTTTCATTGTTTGCGTACAACTGTGTCGTCTACTGAGTTGCCACCCTAGGAAGTTTAGAATATAAGTGATATGTAACACTATTTAACTAGTTTAACATTGCGGAATTTATTTTTAAAATTCCCTCACGCGCTGCGTAATTAAAATGAAGCAAAGAAGAGTATACACGTCGAACGCAATAAAAATGGTGCTCATCATCATCATCATCATCATCATTTATTCATTCCATAAAAGAATTTTACAATACTGAGGAACAGGTCAAATTTTACAATCTTAATTTACCGGATGATAAAACCGCTTTGATTAATTATATATAAAGGAGTCAAATTTACAAAATAATCAATAATCAAACAATAAATAATAATCAATACAATGAAAAAGAAAAATTCTGAAACATGCGTAATTAAATATAATATCAATAAAATCTAAAGCTAAGTGCGAAAGTATAGTCATAATTTGGTTATTTATAATCAAGCAATTGTGGACGCAATATCATAAAGTCGTCCAGTTTGTAAACGGCATGTTTGACTAACTGATTTTTCAAGCAGATTTTATATGCTGCCATCTGTCTTCTCGTCGATGACGGTAAAGCATTGAACAATTTAAAACTAATATATAAAAATGTTTTTTTGATATTTAGTCAAGCGTACTTTAGGTAATAACACATTCTTTTTATGTCGCGTATTATGGCTATGTCTAGTGGAGTAAAGCTCGCAATTTAAAAGATTCTCTTTGGCGTATAAGAGGCACTGATATATGTACATTGTACATGGACGACATGGTAAGGATACCAGCTTTAATGAAGAAAAAATAGTACTATGATACATTTTATTAAAAAAAATCAAAGTAAAACGACAACGATTATATTTGTTTTGAATATCAATATAATAATTAACTATGAAAAACCTAACAGTTGCCAAAATAATAAAATTTATTAAGAGAAAATATTTATTGTAAAAAACTTTTTTTCAATTTCTTCACAATTTACATGTGTTTCAATAGCAGTAGTAGTAGTAGTATCAGTCTCCAAATCCCACTGCAGAAACAGCAGCAGCAGTATCTTACTCAGTACTGGTAAGTTACTAAAATATTGAGTTTTTATATTGAACGATAATTTTTATTTTACACGACGTGTGTACACGCCGACCGCACCAAAATAAAGATTTGGATTGACGTTTATATACGTCGAACTCAATTACAACTCAAATAAAATTAGTAACACTTCTGGGTTGCTGTAAAGTAATGCCATCAAAAAGAATAAACACAAAATAAACGATTTTACGAAAATCTAACTACGAATTTACTGCATTTGTTTTTGATTTTGTTTTTTGTCTGTCGTAAAAAAATAAGAATCGTTCCTAGTGTCACTTATATCCGAAGGATGTTTATGTCACTTATGCCACCTAATTATGTCACTTATATCACCTAATTATGTCACTTATATCCGAAGGATGTTTCAAAGATATTAGGGTTTATGTTGGTGACCCGGATTCATTGCTCCGGGTCACCAACATCCAACACCAACCGGAGTGCAGATACACTGAAAGTTAACCCTGAAAGTTTACGGGACTGGCCACTGGATCGGTTTCCCCTGGGGGATTGCCTCCCGGCTCTACTGGATGGCCTGCGCACCGTCTGTCATCAGCCAATCGGCTGTGCACCCTGACTAATTACTGAAGGAGTCTGGAGATTATGGAAATATACTGTTTCCTAAGCAGCGGATGTGAATGTTGACCTGTGGTCAGCCACTCTTAAAATGACCAATTGGCTACCTGATCCTGAATTTAGATCCGGGCAATAGATGCCAATGGTCCGCGATGGATTCAAACTAAATCACCGCTGAATATACGGCAGGTATACGAGTAGCCAATCGGGAGGTCGGATGTATACTAATGGTTAATTCCTGACAGATATCCCTCCAAAACTTGCAGTCAGTCAGAAGGCGAGGCTGACCGCTGGTTCACGGCCTTGGCCTCTGACGGGTCTATTGCCTTTGCTGGACGGAAGATTTGTATCGTCCCTAAGTCATCTACGCTCACCCCGCGGGAGACAGAACGATCATTATGGTTAAAATTTCCTGGGGTGATGGGTTCGCCCGTTGTAGTTGGCACCTCTATGTGTCATTTTGGGGGCTTATGGGCCCGGTTCTCGACTTTTACAGAATTTTTAAAGATATACAAAATTCACTGAACTTTAGCTAGCCTGACTAGATGGAGACATAATTAGTACCTACTTTGGAGGTTTCATCTACAACGGACGAATCTGTCACCCCAGGAAGTTTTAAAGATATTGATAGTTCTTTCGACCTAGATAAAGCGCAGAGACTTAGGGACATTACAGTCCACTATCTAACTACCCCAAATCACCCGTCAGAAGACAACGCCTTATGCGAGGCACTGGGAAGTTCCCATCGGGCCGCCTCGACCCTGACTATCAATTATATTGGATTTCTCCGTCATCCCGACTGTTTACGAGTCATAAGCCGCTTGCGCGACCTCTACCTAATATACGCGGTAATATAGTTTGATTTTTTTGCGGACAAAGGCGTCGTTTGCCTGTATTTCACCATGATTTGGTAGCCTTTGAATCGTTTCAAAAGCGGCTGACATTAGGTCAACAACCACCTCTGCTGATTAGGAAACCGTATGCCGTTTCCAGACTCCCCAAATTATTTACCGGAGTGCACAGTTGATTGGCTGGCGCCGCCCTGTGAGTAAACCGCCCAGTAGCGCCAGAAGGACACCAGACGTAGCCTGGGACACATAGTTCTAACCTCGGTAGACCCTCCTCGAAGAAGCTACTGAATTAAAGCTAAACGGTGAGTTAAGCCGACCCCAAGAACGAAGTTGGTCTTTGTGACATAAATATACCGGAACAATCAGCTACCAATAGCAATTGAGAACCTATACGAGTTTATCGAGAATTGCTATCTACATTGATTGTATTCTCTGGTAAATGACGTCTGGCATACGTTAATTACTGATATATGTATGTACGCCGAATACATAGTAATTATTTTCGAATCGATAAAGTATTCCTTGCATGGTGTTCTATTTTTGATTTGATGCAAACTCTAAAGTGCTTTATTCTGTAAATCTACTTTCCATTTCCGCAATTACTCAAAATTGTGAGCCGTATGTCATTAGAGAGTTCAAGTAATCTATATACATATTTAGCTGCTGAGAAACCACACAGCCTTTTACTTTTTACAGAATAAACAGCGCTACCTGATTTGCCAGCTAACTGATCAATAAGACGTTTCCATTGTAATTTACTATCTATTATATACCTAAATTTAAATATTATCAACATTAGCAAATTTAAAATCGAAAGTATTAAGTCAAGTAAGTATTAATTAAAGTTACATTAAAGTCAGCGGTCATCCGAGGCACTAACCATGGAAACAGACGTTACATCAAGGCTCACACATAAAATGAAAGAGACTTACTTCCATAAGTCAGATAAGTCAGAAACAATTTTCAGTCACTTTTATTTTGATTAAAAAAAACAACTCTTTAAAAAAAAAACAAAAAGACGATCCCTCAACTAATTTAATCGCGTGCACGTGGTTTAAAAAATAAAATTAATAAACAAGATTTTTTTTTGCATAAACTACAAACTATTATATTTAAAACTAAGAATGCCCGACGAGAGTGAGCTAGCGAGAAAAGTGAGCCTTGAATGATTTAAAAGAAGGAGAGTTTTGTATATTTGCTGGGAGATCATTTCAGAGACTTACACTATGGACATCGGAAGAGTAGGTGTAGAAATCAGTATTACGACAAGAAATTTTAAGTAAATTATTAGAGGCTGGTAGGAGTACGAGACCGTGGGAACTTAATTGTTCGAAAAACTCGTGGCATAATATATTCTTTATTGGGGAAACACCTGATAGAAAGCAAGTATATGAATATTACCTTTGGCGTACTGGCAAACACTTTTACTGTGCCCTGTATTCAGACACGTGATCATAATTAAGTAGACCAATAATAAATCTTATACGTAAATTTTAATATTTTATTGTTTTATTTAAAGCATAGAGCATAGCATAATAATAAAATATAAATAATATACGACTGTAGCAAAACCAAAAATGTTTTATGTTATTGGTAAGTAGTCTTTAAATGATATTAAAATTAACGACATTAATTACAATATAACAATATTAGTTATAAGTTATTAACAATATTAAAAAGGAACACAAAATAAGCTGCATATTAAAACAAAACAGAAAATAATTTAAAATCTATACGTAGGTATGCTATAAGTGTGTATGAGTGTATAGTGTATGTTTGTGTGCTATCACACAGATCACACTTACGCTATCTATATAGCGTATGTATGTGTGCCTATAAGGATATGTAGGGATTATTTATGTGCATGTCGTTGCATGTAAGCATCTTACAGTGTTTCCGTTCAAGAAAATCTCACATTCGTGACAAAGAGAATCCTTCAAGTCCGCAACCGCACTGACTACTAAATAATCGTTCAAAGACGCCGCCATGTGTGAATTAAATCAAATACTTACCTAATTCATGTCTTGTATATCATAATTTACATACTCGTATGCAGCAGTGCGGCAAACCCGTAAACTTATTCGAATTAGAGAGTTTGTGGGGGCATTTCAGCTGGCGGTAGTTTCAGAGCCAGTGAAGCGAGCTCGGGCAGGCTTACTTGCGCTGACAGGTGCCTGTTCGAGAGAGCTGCGGCTGACCGCGATCGCGGCATCGCCCTGGCTACACTATGCCCAACTACTCGTATACGAGTATAGACAGCCCGCAAACACTGCCCCTGATGAAATCCCATCGAGAACTAGAGATTCAATTCCATTTATTATATAACACATTTAGTTCTTTGATAAATAATAATGTATTATATATAATAAAGATTGAAAACGAAACAGTTTTGATGTATATCGGTGATATATGAGAATGTATACTGTTATGGGCAAGGCCGTGCCCAGAATTTTTTTTCGGGGGGGGTCCAAAAAAAAAAAAGTTTAGCGGAATACTCCTAATGTATTTTTTGCACCTAAAAGTCGATTTTATCTAGTGTAGATCTATGTCATTTTGGAAAGTCGATTCTATCTAGTGTAAATCCTCTTCATTTCGGCGGGCTCGGACCCCCCCCCTGGGCACGGCCTTGGTTATGGGGGAATGCCACTGACAGTTCTAGGGTTTCCATATTGCAGAAAAGTGCACTGAGAGCAATTGCAGGGGTATCCCGTCATATAAACTGCAAAGTATACTTCATAAAGTACAAAATTCTGTCTTTTACTGCTGAATATATTTGAAATGTCTGGTATATGCCAAATCTAACATTAACGACCGAGAGGTAAATGGGAATATACACTCCCAAAATACACGCAGATATAATGTTGTTGTCCTACCTAAAGTACGCCTTAGGCAAACCAAAAAGTTCTTTGGGTATTTGAGCTTCAATCTCTTTATCCCTTCGTTGGTCGCAACGGATCTATTAGATGCAATATTTTTGTCTTTGGCTGCGATTTCGGCGATTGCGCGCTTCTGGCCCCGCGCTCCCCTCTACCTTCCTGGTTTATTGCCACCTCAGTGCCAGTGTTGATCCAATCGCGAGGAATGCTCATCACGATGAGAATGCTCATCCCGTGTACGCAGGCGAAGCCCACGTGAACCGCACAGATCCGTTGCGACTAACGGCGTCACGTTTCATGTAAATAATGCTAGTTTTAAGTTTTTATTATCTTTTTTTATTTGCTTAGTATAAGTATAAAGATACGTATAAAAATGATATTAAATGTTATATATCAATATATTTCTATTATTTTATACTAAAACCATGAGATGGATTTGTCAGATCCATTGTGATAAACGGCGCTACTATTTTTTGACAGTAGATAGTTTGTGTTTATTACTGGAGATAAACGCAAACCGGAAATAAAGACTTTCTATAATTCAACCAAGGGCGCAGTAGATGTAGTCAATCAGATGTGCGGGTCATACAATGTTGCACGTTACGCTAAAAGGTAGCCCATGGTGATATTCTTCCTCATGATGAACATCGCAGGGCGATTTTCGATTCAATCGTTTACCCAAATACACTGACTGCCTAAATTCTATGGGATTTCGGCACAAGGCATTTGTGTAACAAATGTCAAATCTATAAGTTTTATAATTAGAGATTAAATATGACTATCTTGCGGTGTCGACTACAACGGGCGAGCCCGTCACCACAGGACGTTTTAACGATTAGTCGTTCTGTCGCCCTGCAGTGAACGTAGAAGACTTTGGACAGTACAATCCTACGCCCAGCTACGTCACAGCCCGTGAGAGTCCAACGCCTTACCGCGAGTGAGCCAGGAATAAACCCGGCGGGCTCGAGATACTCGCGCCCTCACTTCCAATTGTGACCAGATTTCTCCGGTCTCTCGATTGGTTCCGAGTTCGAGGTCGCTTGCGCGGTCCTCTCCCTTACGAAGCGGTGAAACGGTGTGCACCGAATCTATCGCGGACCAAGGCGTCCTTTGCACGACTCTGAACCGGGATCGGATGGCCAATGGTCATTTCAAGAGCAGTCGCCGTAAGGTAGACAACCACCCCCGCGCTATAGGAAACAATACAGTTCCCAGACTCCCCCGACTGTTAGTCGGAGAGCACAGTCGATTGGCTTGCGCCGCTCGGTGCGCAGACCGTCCAGGAGCGCCAGAGGTTTGATTCCCAGGGGAGACTGGTTGACCCAGTGTCCTACCCAGGTTCGCACCCCATGCGTGGAGGCCATCGGATGGGTGTTGACCCGTGAGTGTGACCGACCCTGAACACATGGGTCATCGTGGCCACCTCATCATGGGCCCATTAGCTCCCAAATATGACTAGTGCGCCCTCTGGTGGACCAAATTTAACCTCATTATAAAATAAGTAACCTTTGAAATTCTTGCCATGACCAAATGATGCCAGTACGCCAAATTGAAACTCGATCGGATTAAGCGATTGAACATTATTGTGGAGGAATACACAGAGAAACATTCATCAGATAAACACACTTACAGACATCCATCAGACATTCAGACACACAGACAGACACATACCTGGAAATGGTCTTATCAGGGCGGCTCAAAAACTATATCTCCGTCTTTACCTTGAAAAATAAAATAGCGTTCACAATACTTACCCTCCTTGTTGATTGGTAGGCAGGGAGATTCATGGTTAAATATTAAATTGTGCTTTTATTGTGGTATTGCGGATAATCTTTAATGTCATGGTTTCACTTCAAATGAACTATTTTAGAGGTGTGCAAATATAAATAACATTCACGAGAAGGCTTGAAATAAAGATTTATAGGACTGAGAAACACATTATAAATTCAAGTCAAAATTTTCTCAGTATCTCCTGACCACAGACAACATAATAAAATGAACCTAGATTTCAAGCAACATTTATTTCGCAATTCAACTACATACGACAACCGCGCATGTATATAATCAAAGTAGCATGCTCTGACCGCCACATTTAAACGCATGTATGGGTAAAAAAACAGGTACGCCCGTCTTAGTACAGGCCTAGGCCTAGTTAGGCGGCGTTTGCAGAGTGAACAAGATGCTGCAGTGTGTTTTCTTTTTTGCTATTGGTCAAAAAACTAATAATTTGTAATGCTGCAATAATGTGTATACCTCATGCTTCGTTTTAAATAAATAAAGTAAATTGTTTAATACTCGTAATGTTTTTAAAACTAATAGGAGCCAATAGGCGGTAGAGAGTAAGATGAAACTTACCAGTGACGTCGAAGTTATCGTACATTCCATCCGGCGACCCAAACTCACTTTAATCAAAATCACTTTAGCCCACTTTTCCTTTCTACCAGGTGAACATCCAGCCGCTATGCAGAGAGGTAAGAATTCAGCATCTCCAATCCCAGGACGCTGGTGGGGTCACCTCTCCGCAGGTCTAGGTCTATCCACCTGCGTCTCCAGGAAGACTCTGCTCTGGCTTATGATGAGCATGGCAGCAGTAGCCCAAATGCTGCCATACACCTGAAGCTGCAGTACTAAGAGACACACAGTTATTTTATTTAAAAAAATGACGATTGACACTAAATTTCGTGAAGAAAGTGTTGTGAAAATATCGAAAATATATATTATAATTATTAATCTTATCTTAATTTAGTGTAAAATTTATATGAAATTGCAGTTACAAGTGATACTATTATATTAACTATAATAATGTCCAGTACACTTTATAAAAGATCACTAATGGTGACGGAAAAATATGGCGTGAAAGTTATTTGATTTTTGATTTCTTATTACAAAACTTCTGATATATACATACATACAGGATGTTTGGCAGATAAACCGACATGATTTTTTAAGGGATCGGGGAGGTGATTTTCTAGCTTTCACCCATAGACTCTTTGTCCTAATTGTCACGGTTTTTTTGCTATTTTTATTGTTTTTCTTACTCGAAGTTTTGCGGTTATCATATTTTTTTTTGTTAATGGTTATAATAGCACTAAATAAAGTGTATTGTATTTTGCAATGTTTTTTATTAAAAATATACCAAATTATAAATTAATACAAATAGTTTCAATCAAATGACTTAAGTGCTTCCAAAATCTTAAAACTGTGTAAATGTAAAAAATTGTAAATTTTTAAATTCCTTATTTAAAAATCTAAAACTTATTTTGAATTTATCTTTATTTTAAAAAGTTGTCTAGTTTATCCCCGTTCCAATGGTAGGCTAGTTTTGATAGAAAACATTCAGTAATTGGTCAAGATAAGAGATAAAAAATTGTCAAGGCATAACACTCATTCAAATAATTGAACGGATTTTTTAAAATGCAGTCAATGCATGCATTAATTAACAATGCACTGAAGAATACCAAAAATAAATATTGTGTGCTATTATAACCACAAACTAAAAAGTTATAAAAACTTAAACGCAACATTTTCGAGTAATAAAAAAGAAAAACAAAAAATAAATACCGTGGCATATTTAGGACATATTGTCTAAGGGTAAGCTAGCAAATGACCCCTCCAATCCCCCAAAAAATTGTGTCGGTTTATCTGCCAAACACCTTGTATACACCGCGAAAGAATCGTAAACAAGTTAAATACAGTACAACCTTGATATAAAGAACTTGAAGAGGATATAAAAATAATCGTTACATCATGGCATTTGCAACATCTTAGTTTGCTAAATCGGGAAATACTTATATGTGGGCCTACAAAATAAAAACGCACCAATATAACAGAAGTTTATTTTGTAATACTGTATGAAATTACATTTATACAGCTTTTGAATAAATTTATTTTGCCAGTATTGACACAACAGACACAATGCCACTGATCTGATCATCGCGCATTTTCGCTCCAATTCGCGCCAATCACTCGCGCCAATCACTCGCGCCAATCACTCGCGCCAATTCGCACTGAAAAATCGAGACACGATTAAGTGTTTTAATGCTATGAAGTGTTTTAAGGATTTGGCTTTACTGAGGTTTATAGTAAGGTTTTTTTTACATAGAAGTGTTTTTTTTAGAGTAAAAAAATCTCTACGTCAAGGTTTTTTTGTAATATAGAGGTATATCTAGCAATTGGATTTTATAGTAAGTTCAAGACAATCTAAAAATGTGTTACATCGAGGAATTCGTTCTATTGAGGTTCGTTATTTCAAGGCTGTACTCTATCCTGATTCCAGAGATTTAGAACTCTCGCAAAGCTATGGAAGCAAGATAACGTGGACAACATTTAATCAAATTTTCTTACGTCATCACGCCACATGTCTTAAAACGCCATCAACGTGTTATGAGTTATTTAAAAGTTAATTCGGACGATGGATTGTGTGTGATAAATACAATAAAATACTTAGAATTGTATATTGCAAAAACGGTAAAAATTTATTTATTTTGTAAATAAGGCGTTGTTACATTTCCGCCATTCGCCATTTACTTTACTAACTTTTAGAACGGAAATAACGGTTGTGCTATTAAAAGTTACTGCTTAACTATATTTTTAAATTAATTCTTAAATTAGACTTAGTACTTTATATTTGAGTACGGTTAAACGACACTCAAAGAGTAAAGTCCCAAGCTTAAGTCGGGTTGTTATTTGTTATTTTAATCTTTGAAAAATATACTTTTCCTAGTTTCAAATATAGCATATGACTGATATTTAACATTTATTGCGTAACGCGTAATCAAATTCGATGTATATGCTTATATTTATCCTGAACTTAAAATAGGTGTAATTAAACGAGTTGTAATTATTTTACCTTTGTACATTCTGTGTAATCATTGAAAATAAAAATATGTATAAAACATGATAACAATGTGGTTATTTTTTAAGTGTACTCCTTAAGAATCGATTTCATTTAAAATTAAAGACCGATCGATTTCGATTTCGATATCGATTCGATTTCGATTTCGAATTGATACTAATTTCGATTCGAATTTCGATTCGATTTTCGATTTGAATTTCGAATCGATTTCGAATCGAATCAATAAACGATTTCGAAATCGATTTCATTAAAGTATGAGAATTTGATGGCTTGTAAAATCAAACGTTAACAAAAAGTGTTACGTTTAAGGCGACATGATACCTGGGAACGACCATATCTGAGGAATTTTAGTTTTATGAGTTTTTTGATAAATGTAAGCATTATTTTAAAAAAGTTTCTAAGTGAATCCCTCGATAAGGAACCAATTTAAAATTTGGACTCAAAAAAGTTGTTCATTGCCTTGGACATTAAGGCTTTAAACTGACTTCAAAAACTTTCAGGCGCGATTACTCCTACAATATAAGCGGTGACTGTGGTTTATTATAATTTCATTATATTGACTGGTTAATTTTCTAGGGCAGGTCTTATCAACATTTTTTATTTAGGCCCTAAATTAATTACAATTAATTAAAACGTGAGAGCGGTCTGAGAGTTACGCTAAATATGCTTTGCCCTTAACACCCTTATACCACCACTGCGTAAAGATAGTTATTCTGGGCTAGCGCTGCGATTGACGGTTTAGTATGAATCTGCGCTTGACGCTTCGTCAACGCTGGATTATTATTGGTCAAACCCTACAAAATTGACTCAGCCTATTTTTCGGGTGTCCGCCCATTTCAGATATTATTGTGATGTCTCGTGTCGCTGTCATTGGTTTATATTTAGATATTATATCCGGATAATACATTAACAATTATCTAACAAAAAATAATAAATTTCGAAAATTGACAAAAGTCAAAAATAGCAACAGGAGACCATAACTACGATGAAATTTGCCAGCTTCTAATCCAACCCATACTGGCCATACATCAATCAATTGATTGATGATTATTGATTGACGATTACTGATTAATGATGACTGATTGATGATGATTGATTGATGGTTATTTCTTATGATTAATAATAATAATAACTTTATTCATTCCAAAACATACATTTACAATTGTATTAATTGCAGAATCTGCCTAACTAGGCCATAGCCCGTACCAAGGAAAAGTCTATGTAGGGCGAAGATTTATTCTTGTGCACACAGTATTAAAATGAAACATTCAAAATACGATAGAATATAAAACAGATAAGCGAATTCAAATTAAACTTATAATTATATTTAAAAGTATTGATATGGCATGGTCACGGAAACAAATATTAATATAAAATGTCGTAATATGAAGTTTGTAGAACAAATTAATAAATAATATTAAAAATATAAAATGTTATGCAATGTATCACAATAATAATAATGCAGGCCTTTACTTTAAAATATAACTTATTGCCTTTTCCACCACATTTCTACCAAGTTGAAGTAAATGTTGAGTAATTTTTAATTTTAATTGGTTTGACTTGGTATGTTTGCATATTTTTTATAGATTCGTTTAGATTGTTATAATTTTTGGGCCCTATAAAGCCAAAGTGTCTTTATATGGCCCAAAATGTCATATTTGGACACATCTGGTTTCCCGAAATCCTATCCCTTTTTAATTTTAATAATTGTTTTATGTTTCATTCGTACATGTATAAAGTAAGTATCTGAGTAGTATCTTGAAGAATTTTTCACATTTGGACCACACCTGGTATATCCTGAAATCCTATCCCTGTTTAATTTTATTAATTCTCCTATGTTTCATCCCCTCCATTTAATAGGTACGTACCTGAGTAATATCTTAAATAATTTTTCATATTTGGGGACACCTGGTGTATTTTGAAATCCTATCCCTTTTTAATTTCAATAATTTTAATATGTTTCAGCCTTTCCATTTATTAGGTACGTAGCTGAGTAGTATCTTGAAGATTTTTTCATATTTGGGCACACCTAGTGTAGCCTGAAGTCCTATCCTTTTTTAATTTCATTGGTTGTAACATATTTTACCCTCTCCATTTATTAGGTACGTACTGAGTACATTATGTATTGACCTATGTACATTATGTATTCCCGCATAAACGATATCTGCGGTTAAGAGTTTTAATTTGTCATTTCGTGCGTGATCCTAACACACTGTGATTTCTCGAGAGAGGGAGAGAAAAGTAATACAGTATTTCTCGCGAGTGCAGTGTTACTTCGGGGAGCATCGTCGAGACATGCACCAGCGTCAGGAGTAGCTGCCCATCAGTAGAGCAGCCAAGAAAGACCAGGAGGAAGCAGTGTTTTAAGGTAATAGTTTCCTTATTCCTTACTTTATCTACACTTGGCTGTCCAGCACTTACTAGACTATTATAAAAATACAGTAAGCCTACTGATTTTCAGAATATCACCAAATATTATCTCGAATCAAGAAATAGATCCATATGTTTGTAAAGAGTTCTACAGGGACGGGTCTGTCTAGAATAATATTTTTTTTTTCGCTTTTAATGCTTATGTGTGTTTTGCGGCTGAAATTTGTATCTAGTGTTAATCCTTTGTACATCGTTGCGCAGGATATAGGAGATTTTTTAATTTAGAGTTGGCAACACTGTAGTGCTGGAAGTAGTTTAGAACCGATGCGTAGTTGTTGTGAACGCATTGCCATTTGGGAGTTAATGCGCCTAGTGTAGTTGACCCATCAAGACCCTCCAAGCAGAAGTGCGAGCCTGGGTAGGAGTCTGTGCCTGCGGGCCAGTTCCCATGAGAATTATAGTCCAGGCTATCCTGGACGGTTTGTGCACCGTGCGGCGTTAACCATTCGATTGTGCAGTCAGACAGAGAGCCGGGGAGTATGGAAACAGCTTTGTTTCCTTTAGAGTGGGGGCGTTGTTTACCTTGCGGCAGCCGAGCTTAAAGCGACTATTCGGCTACCAGATACCGGGTGAAAGCCGGGCATAGGGTGCCGTGGTCCGCGATAGGTTGGTAGATACCAAATCTTCGCTACACAAGGGAGAGGACCGCGCAAGCGTCTTCGAACCTGTAACCAGTCGGGAGGCTGGAGAAATCTGGCGATAACTGGTAGCAAGGGCGCTTAATCTGCCCGCTAGTTTAACTATCCGGTGCCGGGCAGTAAGTTAGTTCTCTCGCGGGCTAGTTGGCGGAGCTATGTATGTAGTGTATTTGTCATCGTTTAAATCTTCTACGCTCATCCCACGGCTGAAAGAAATTCATATAACATTATACCAGCCTTCGTTGTCGGGTTCGCTCGTTTTAGTCCACACTGCCCAACTGCCATATATTAATCTTTGAGCATTGGAGTGGTGAGGAATGTTCTGTCCTTGTAAGATTGTTTACAAGCAGAATGACAGTGTTACTGCTATGCAAAAGATATTACGACATCATTAGCAGTTAGGCGCCATGGACGTCTCCCATCTGCTCATCCGATTACAATGTGGGTGCATCATTTCAAATAAACGGATTCAACCTTGAAGAAGAAGCCTCCAGGTGGCGTTCAAACTGTAAGTAGTCCAGAGAATATTGCAGCTGTTGGAGTTTCCATCAAGAGGAACCCTAGCCGCTCCGTTCGACAACATCCATTTGCGCTAGATATTAGGTGACGAAGCATAAAAAGTATACTGCGTGAAAATATACTGCTAGAATTAATGAAAGTATAAATGTCCTACTCTATACATGCACTTTCGTCAATAAAATATGTTTTCCTGTGTTTAATCGTACAAATTATTTTACTTCAAAACTTCCGATTTCCCTACGCTACCCTGTATTTTCGATTATTCACAATCTCAAGATCTGGCTCGCAGTTTGTTTTGTTTAAATCGAGACACTTGTATGAAAGTGCAGTTATAATCACAGATATAAACAGGTGACATACTACGACAGTTCCGTTTTCAAAAAGTTGATCACAGACCTATTTGCAAAATAGAAAACAAATTATCACTATTAATAATGTAACCAGCAAACCGGAAGACCTGCCATTTGGCGTTGCTCAGGGTAGTGTTCTCGGGCCTATTTTATTTCTCATTTACAAAATAAATTATGCGATCTGGTGGGGAAGACCATTTCTTTTGCTGATGACACAGTCATTATCTTTAATGGACATACCTGGAGGGACACTTTCTGTGCAGCCAATGCTGGTATTAATGAAGTACGTGAATGGTTAGATGAATCCCTTCTTAGCCTAAATATAAAAAAAACGAAATATATAACTTTTAGTAATAATAATAATGGACAACCATCACCATATCATACCGTAACTATTCACTCATGTAAAAATACACAGCAATGTAACTGCCCTTTCCTAGAAAGGATAGAACACGTAAAATATCTCGGAATAATAATTGATAATATGCTGCGTTGGCCAAAGCACATTGAGATGTTGACAAGCAAGGTTCGAAAACTTTTCTATGTATTCCGCGAAGTGAGAAATATTTGAGAAATATTTTAGACCCGGGAACACTAAAAAATACGTATTATGCATTATGCCAAAGCATTCTTTGTTATGGCATAATCGGGTGGGGTGGTTGTGCATCAACTATCCTCCAGCCTCTTGAAGTAGCGCAAAAGTGTATACTAAAAATTATCGAGCGTAAACCGTATCGATATCCTACGAACCAGTTATATAAAGAAAGTAATATTTTGGACCCAAGACTGTTGTACATTAAGATAGCCTTGATACACGCAAAATTCAAAATGCCACTTATTAACGCACGAGTGAGACTCACCAGAGCTGCAAAGAATGACGATATGATAGTGCCAAGAACTCGTACGACTTTCGGACAGAGACATTTCAACTTCATAGCACCAAGAATGTACAACTACCTGCCTGATGTCGTTAAACGCATTGAAACCAAAAACAAATTTAAAAATCGGTTTCTAGGTGGCTTATTACAGAAGGCAGGGAAAA